>CAKALU010059849.1:104761-143278 GCA_916700995.1 Hozukius guyotensis | reverse complement strand
GGCAACCAAGCAAATGGTTTTACGAGAGCTAACCGTCCCCTGGGAAGATTGGATAGAGGAGATGCAGATTTGGTGCCCAAAGTTCAACCAGGTTGAAATTTGGGCGCAGCTCCCAAGCCATGGGAAATGGGTTTCAGAGGGCAGTGGTGCCATTGTCATGTTCTGTCTGAAAGGGCCTTTAAGGTAGTTCGGGCATGTGATCAGGATTCCTCCTGGGAGCCTTCCTTTGGAAGGTTTCCAGGCAAATCCACCTAGTAGGAGACCCCGGGGTAGACCCAGAGTAGGCGGGAGAGATTATACTGTATATCTGTCTTGGGAATGCCTCTGGTTTTCCCAGGAGGAGCTGGAAAACGTTGCTGGGCTGAGGTATGTCTGGGCTACCGTACCTAGTCTGCTGCCACCACAACTCAGCCCCGTATAAGCAGCAGAAATTGGATGGTTGGATGAAAATTTTGTTCTTGCCATTTTACCTTTTTGAAGAGCTCACACTAATAATACAGAAGCATGATTGACAACAGGCCATAAAAGAGCCATGGCCTAATGTAGTATGTAATACGACAGAGTTTGAAGGTCACTAAGAAATTACAAAACCACTGGATGGCCTTTTCCCCTCATATATTGGCTTTCCTGTTGGAGATTTTAGTTTTAAAATACATGAAACTAAAAAAAATCAACCCCTTTTCAACAACAACAAATTAATTCACATTTTCACCCCTGTATGTCCACATTCATAGGTACAAAGAGAACGCCATGTGGCTGTCTAGTATCCACCATGACAGACCAATGAGTCCCCTGGATGAGGCGGTATTCTGGATCGAGTACACCATGAGAAACAAAGGGGCCAAGCACCTGAGGGTCCAGGCCCATGAGCTCACCTGGTACCAGTATCACAGCTTGGATGTCCTGGCCTTCCTCCTCGCCATCATTCTGCTCGTAGTACTCCTCTTCATCAAGACCTGCAGTTTCTGCTTCCGGAAGTGCTGTGGCAGAAAGGGAAAGACAAAGAGAAAGGCTGAGTAACTGATGAAAAAACAACCTGGTTGTCTTGCTGGTCTAAATCATGTAATGTAAACACAATGCCCTGGATAAAAAATGTAAAAGAAAAAAAAAAATCTCATTCCAGTGTCCAGTATTCTTGTGAAACTCCAAACAATATTTCATGTGTTGTATTATTTGATTATTATTTTTACCATAAACTCAGGTTTGGTGGTCTGAAACTGAAGTAAAAACATTGTTAGCCTAAATAAATATCATGCATATGTATTCCAATATATGAGGACATTCTTCCATTTTGCTCCTTTTTGTATCACCAGTAATTACACTAGTTGCAGACAGGTGTGCTCTAATTTGCATAACTGCACCTGAGGCCAATTGGACATTAAACGCTGAATGTTCATTGGTTGGTTTAGGTTTATAAAAAAAACACACACAGAGATGTCATTATGTGCTTTTATTTGGATAATATGGATGATACCCCACCCTTTCAGGTTTTCACAAATATTTAAACAGGCATGGACACATGGGCTTTAAATCAAAATTTAACATGCAGGAAATATTGTATTAACATAAATTAAGTAATCACACAAAAAAAATAAACAGCCCTCCCATGTCATCAGAACACAAATAGATATTACTTTATATTATTTGCATAACAGCATCTGTTTTTTTATGTTTGACCAGTGTGGGGATTATCATGTTTTATTTCCATCATTTTTTCAGTTTTCCATCTTCTTTGACTTTCCATAACATGAGCTCCATGCAGGCAGCGGCGTCTTCTGCAGTGTCATGGCCACAAACTGGGAGAAACATCAACACGGTGTAAACAAATGTTCACATTGACAAAATATGCATTAGCTATAAATTAATTACACTGTTGTAAATACATACGTTTTGGTTTTTACACTCAAATTTTGTAGTCTGATTATGATCCATTTCTTTATTTGAATTTAGATTTTGTTTCAGATGTATGGTATATGGACATTCAACTAAAACAGACAGTAGTATGGTGGCTGTAGTTATCCATGATGACCCACCACTCTCTTGGATGATCCTCCTGAGGTATTCAGCAGTGAGGTTGTTGAGGGTCAGCTTGTGAGGGGGGCCCAGACGGTGGGGGAAGACCACTGATGTGTCTACCACCGTCCCATGGAGCAACTACAGCAGAGAGGAAGATAACTGAAGCTCTTATTACTGGGGGTAGCCTCTTTGGAAAAGTGAAAATTACACAGGAATCATAGAGAATACTGTAGGTACAGGTGGAAAAACAAAAACTCAGCCAATGGCATGGCATACCAGCAGGCTTGGGGCCCAAAAATGTGACGCTTTCTATTCACACTTTTGATCCACTTATAAGATGGTTACTCAAAGTCAAAACAGTTGTGTAATGGTTGAGAGAAATACCTGATGAAAAAGTACCTTAGACTTTTAAACCTTTGACCAAAGTGGGTCATGTAACGTTGAATACTATCTAGCATTTGTTAACCCCTTACGTCCATTATGTACCTGTTCAACTCATGGCCACACTTCTTCTTGGTCAATGCAGTTATGCATCTGGCATACTGTATGTTGTCATGATTAATGAGACTCTTCCTCTGACATATCATATACTATTGTCATTTTTATAGCTTAGTTTTCTTAAGTTGCTTTAAAAAAATGTAATTGCCCAACTCCTCTCACAGCTGAGAAAAGCTGGTACTTTACAACCTTCTATGACCCAGAGTTGTTGCTGTGTTTGGAATTGTCACATTAATTCAGAGTTTGTACTGTCTCATGAGGTATTTACATTAGTTTGTCAACACCCTGTACATTCAGGTCATCAATAATCCATATTATAAAAAGCCCACCTCCTCAACCAAAATACACATACAAATAAAAAACATGGCATCAAAATGAATAAATTAAAGCATGAACTATGCACAGGGATACTCCTGAAATAACATAAAAAAAAGGTTCTTTGCAGGGAGATCGTTTAGAGCTTAGCAGGTGGCCATGTTGATGTGACTGGCCGCAGGTTAGCCAGGACTGCTATAAGTAGATGTTGTGAAAGAATCTATGCAAACAAGAAGGCCAATAATGTTGCAAAGAAGCTTGTAGTATTCACCTTGAGGGCACAGAGGTCTGTTTCCAGGCCGTGTCCAATCAGAATGGTGTCGGCGCTGATGAAACTCAATAAGGTCTCCTGCACCTCTCTGAGGGAGGTGCGGTTACCTTTCAAATCCTCCTCACTGATGCCGGAAAACCTTGACAAGTATCACACACACACAGGCTATTGATAGAGCAGTTGTATGGTGTCAAAACAGTCTCATAAGTATTCACAAACACATGTCAAGTTATGTAACTTGTAAAACACAATGCACAAATAAATGCAGAGTGATTTGTATCTGTAAATCTGTACCTGTGCCTCTGTACAATGTAAAGCACTTTGAATTGCCTTGTTGCTGAAATGTGCAGCAGCGGTTGACATCCAAAAATGTTGCATTACCGCCACCTACTGGAGAGCACTGGTTCTTCCCTGCACTTGTGATTTTTTTTCTGACACACACATGCCGGTAAAACGGTCTCAGAAGGATCCACAGGAACCCGTTGATATTCACAAATAGATTTCCATTTTAAAGGGACTGTTTGTAACTTTTTAAGCGTATAAATGTACCGGGTCGGGACACATGCGCGCTCGCATGTGGCCGGCGTCCCCGCTCCTCTGCCTGCTTGCCTTCACTCAGGCAGCGCGCGCGTTCTCGCGTACTCGCTCCACCTCTAGACGTGAACGCGCGCTCACTCCACACTGCAGAAGAGTTAGTTTGGCTCTGAGAATATCTAGTGAATGTAAAGTCGACGTTTGTGCAGAAATAAATGCTGCAGCTCCTTCAGACCAACAGAGGTTCCCCGTGTCTTGTGAAGTGACGGGACTCTGCAGAGAGAAACATTGTCGTCTCGTTACCGACCGGGTACCGGTGTCTCCCTGTTCTCTCCGGCTGCGGGCGGAGGGAGACGAGTTTCTCGCTGCGGAGCACCGCTGCTGAAGCCTGCGCTGAGGCAGGAGAAGCAAACACAGTATCAGCAGTGATTCATGGAGAGACCTCCGTCTGGTCAGCTAACATTACTGCCAAGCAGCTGAAATATAGAGTGATATTGTGGTTTTAGCTGACGTGTGTCGCCTCACTGTTTTGAGAGATGCTCGCTCATGTCTATGTAGAGCGAGCACAAGAACGAGCCCGACGCTGACTTTCGTTGATTTCACCGCCACAGGTGTCGCTGTTAAGAAGCATTTCTGAAAGTTACAAATAGTCCCTTTAAAATGCCAAGTTAGCTATTCGCAAATGAATATAAAGTTTGTGAATGTTATTAAGCCATGCAAATGTGGAGGTTTTAGTAAAAATATGACAATGTATTTTTTTAAAACTGTTGTGTTTATCTACAAATGATGATATACAAGTTGTAAATCAGAGGCACAAATGCAGATAGATTTACAGGTACAAATCACCCTACAGTTATTTGTGCATTGTGTTTTACGAGACACAAGTCACATGACATTTTGGATTTTGTGTGTAACGGCAACGGTAAAATAGTCTCAAAAATAAATATACTTATATCACAAATATATTTCCTAAATGCTAAGTTGATGTACAAATGATGATACACCAGTTTACAGATACAAAAATAGATTTACAGATACAAATCACTCTGCATTTATTTGTGCATTGTGTTTTACAAGTTACATAACTTGACATTTGTTTGTGAATACCTATGAGACTGTTTTGACACCATACAGTTGGCCGATTAAAAATGCAGTGATAAATACAGTAGTTGTACCATTTCCATCATTGTATCACCCTGTATTAGTAATGATCATTGGACATTCTATCTGTTGTGTAGTAATGTAAATTTCCAATGCCTTTCAGCTAATGGCGAGACCATTTGCTTTAACTGTGTATTCCTATATTTGCTCTCTAAATTCTTATTTAAGACAATACAAGTGCTTTAATATCCAATTGGTTGGTTCTTGCCAGTTTCCATATCAGTTTTGGGTTGTTACCAGAGGGGGGATAAATTGTAAAGTAGGTGTACACAACATGTTTGGGTTCTGTAGAAAACACAGCCAAGTAGCTAATGACATTACCTGGTGTTATAGTCAGTGGCCTCATTATCAGGTCTGACGAAGGTGTCGTAGATGACTTGCAGACTAGAGTTGACCACCGTCACTCTGGACAGCTCCAGACCATGAATGGTGTAACACTAAGAGGACAAAAATTAAATTAAATTAACAAGACAAAACAGTACTGCATTTAGCATAACAATATATGCTCAAATCATAACATTAATCATAATAACTATGACTTGCCCAAAACTACATGTGATGTTTCATAAAGTGGGCATATCTGTAAAGGGGAGACTCGTGAGTACCCATAGAACCCATTTTCATTCACATATCTTGAGGTCAGAGGTCAAGGGACCCCTTTGAAAATGGCCATGCCAGTTTTTCCCTTCCAAAATTTAGCCTAAGTTTGGAGCGTTATTTAGCCTCCTTCGTGAAAAGCTAGTATGACATGGTTGGTACCAATGGATTCCTTCAGTTTTGTAGTCTAGTTTCATATGATGCCAGTATCTTCACTCTAGCTTTAAAACTGAGCCCGCTACAACCTAAAAATCGCAGGTTGCGTTAACTTTGACAGCCCTAGTGTATATACACAGTATATTGGGGAAAGCTGAAGAGATATAGAGTAATCCTTTTGGAGCAAATAAAAAGGATCTGGTGTTGAAGAATTTTTCATTCTGTCAATTAACCAAAGTTACAGTATAGTCTTTTTTGAAAAACATGTTAGTTTTACTTTTGTGAATTTCTGTGGTCGTACTATTCTAATGAAATTTCTACAAATGAATTGGGATTTAGTGCTCAACATTAGGAAGAATTTAAAAAAGCTGATCACCATTTCACAATCCAAGGAGTAGACCCCAGGACAGCTCGTATCTGAGGAATGTCTGGGGGCGGTTGACACGAACCCATCCAGGCTGAGGGAATCATGGACATGCAACTGGTGAAGATGAGGCAAAAAAAAATAATGGAAAAATCAAACATTTAGCCACCAATTCATTTGAGGGGGTTTAAGAAGAGAATAAAGTTTTGGAATAATCTCTCACGCCGTCTTTTCCTACCTTAAACACCTGACATCCAGGTGCTCCCATGACTCCCTCACAGCAACTGTAGCGGGTCTCCACTCCACCTGGCACTGTTGACGGTTTAAAAATGCACACAATAATCTGATACTGTAAACTGTATGGTAAACACTTTGAAACATTTGAGATGTTTTTAAAGCATAAAACTTGGTATATACACTAACCTCTTTTCGTAAGTCCTTTCCCATAGTGGTAATTACACTCTTCCTTACGGATGTGTTTGCCCATTTGGTTCACAGAGTACGTAGCTCCACATCGACAGCAGATCCTCTTGAGGGCTTGAACCAACAAAACAGAAGAAGCACATCAGAGTGAAATGTGCGAGAAAAGAAACCCTCATTGCAGCAGCACAGGTTGAGAGTGCCCTCTAGTGATATAATATTAAAATAGCATCAAATTGTCCTTTCAGGGAGTATGATGTTTTCACTTACGGTCTGCACTGCCTTTCTTATTGTCAACAAAAAGAACCGCACAACCAGGTTTCTCTGGGTGCTGGACAGGATAGTTGCTCTCAGCCAGCCTTTCCTCAGTCAAAATATAGTCCTTCAAACTCTCATAAAATGCCATATCATCTGCTGGAAAAATGAATTCACTGATAAGCTGTCAAAATATTTGAATGAAATGACAAATGCATTCAAAATGAAACCAATTCTCACCTTTAAACTTCTTCAGGTTAAGTGAAATGTTGCCTTTTGATCTTTGGCTGATGACTTCATTTTCATCTTCACCAGAAAACATATAAATGGCTTAAATATATCTCAATTTTATCTTGTATCACATTTCATGAAGAGCAGTTTTTCAGAAATTCTCACCTTTAGCAGCAACAGCGCTTTGGTTCTTCAGCCTCTTCAGTGCATTCACTACAACAGTCTGATATTTGAGTTTGTTCACACTGCGATTATACACAGACTTCTCTTCAGCAAGTGCCTATCAACATAACAGGGACAGAAATTAATATCCAAGCTGTAGTTTGTCAGTGAGGATGACATTAAAGGGATAGTTCGGATTTTTTGAAGTGGGGTGAGGTACTTATCAGTAGTCAGAGTATTACCTACAGTAGATGGCGGTCAGCATGCCCCCACAGGTTCTTACAGCTTAAGGCCAGTTAGATTTAAGACTTAAAGACCTTTTTAATGCCACTCGGAATGAAATTTAAGACCAGATTTATAAGCAAAATTTAAGGGAAGAAAAAACATCAATTACTTAGAACAGAATTTGGAATTGCCTGGCACCTGTTGCCGTTTTGTGTTTCTTAGGCTGAGTGTCCATATAGCGTTCTGTGCTGGCAGGGTGCTGGGGACACAGCACCTTACTGAAAAGTTCTGAGATTTTCAACTAGAAGCGATCAGAGGGGCCACACAAAAAAGTCGGAGCGCTCTCATAAGACACTGGCCTCAATCTGCATGTGGGATTCCACTGTCTTGATTCTCATTGTGCCGAGTTTGAAACACTTCTTACACAAAATACACCGTGCCTCGTATACATTGCCTGGTACCGGTTTCAGCCACGCCACAAAATCTTGGTTGAATAGCCAAGTGTCATTGAATCTGCTCTCCCCCATGTCATCACTAGCTAGCAGACAGTGTATCTGCTCGGAGCATCCCGGCCGCAAACAAAACATGAGTGTTAAAAAATGTGATAGGGTAGCACATCCCAGATTTCCAAATCAAAGCGGACAAAATACTAGCATTTCACTTGTTTAACTGGCCAACGTCACATCAGCGTTTCAGCACGGAGCCTTCTTCAGAGCGTTCTGAAGAAGGCTCCGTGCTGAAACACAGACAAGCCAGTGTGTTTTTTTCCCCTATACCAGAATGATAATGTGTGGAGCCAGACCTTTCTTTAGCGTTGACACCGCGCTGCGAAGGTAGGTCTAGGTAGGAGACTACACTGATTATGGATAAGTACCTCATACAACCTCACTACAAAAAAAACAAACTATCCCTTTAAGTGGCACAAGCTCACCTTTTCAAAGGCATCATTAACATCGGCTGTTGTCTTGAGGAACTCCTCTGTGAACATGTTGACATAACGCTGTCGGATGTCATGGGGCACTTTGTCTTTGGCGGCTTCAGACTGCTGCTTCAATTTACGTTTAGTAGGCACTGGCTAAAAGAATAGATTACTTATTAATAGTTAACAGATGAAACGTTTGATGAAAAGTTTAGTTCAAGTCTTTGAAAATGGCCCAAACAAAGGCTGCATTTCACTTCTCACCTTAACAGGAGTATGGACAGCAGCTTGAGGAGTAGTGGAAGAAGCAGCTGGACTCGAATGCGCCGATGCAAAGGCAGAGGTCAGCGAAGGTTTACGTGCCGGCGCAGGAATGAGCACAGGTGCTGTTGTGCGGTATCTTTGCACAGGGGTAACTGCAAGTGGATGGTAAATTTGTCTCACAGCGACAGAGCTTGTGTGCACTTGACTGATTGGGGTTAGCACTGAAGTAACTTGGCTGGAACTGGAAGTGACAGGCAGAGGGAACATGCCCTCTGGGAGGATATAGTGCAAGTTGTTGTCCACTCCGATCACAGCAGTTCTCAAAGATATGTAGTTCATGCAAACTGTGGAATAAAATAAAAACACATGCAGACGTAATGCATTCAGGCAAAGCTACTAAAACACACCACAAGAAGAAAGTGTACTTACAATTTTTGCATACGAAAACAGGAAAGAAATGGTGCTTGATCGATCGATCTATCTATCTACCTATCTAAAAACAGAGCAGGTCTCAAGATGTTTTACTGGTAAAATGGCAATGTCTTACATACAGACATGACAGCAAATAATTAATAGCATTTAAATTCAAAACATTTGGGAATTAGACAATGAAGTGCATCAATTTTCCGACATTTTATTTACTTTTATATATTTGGACACAATTTGATGTTGATATTTTAATTTTTAATGATAATCTTTCTAAAATAATTAACCTAATAAATCCCGTCCTATACAGCGAACAGATGCTTACCATTTTGCTCAGGAGCAGGCTGCAGGTTTTCAGGGGTCTGAGTTGAATGAAAAGGTGCACTCTGGGTCTCTGGCTTCCTCTGACAGGTGGCGGAAACAAAAGCCTGACCACCTTTAACTGAAGCAGTCAGCATGGAGGCTCTCTGCTGTACCTGCTGGATCTTGGAGGTGATGGAGGGCTGGGAGGCAGATCCTGACACCGCAGGCCCATGAAGGGGAACCAGCACCTGGGGCTTAGGTCTGCTCTTAGCCGCAGGCTGCTGAACAGAGCAGGTAAATCAAAAAAAGAATCTCAAGGTACAAAAAGTAATCTAAAGGCAATAATGGCCATTCTGAAATACTTATCTAATATTTATATCTATATATATTGTACCATATTATCAAATGGATTTAGTTTTACTACATGTGGGCATATTAGAGCTGCAACGTTTAGTCGTCTAATCGATCGACAGAAAAATAATCACTATTTTGATAATTGATTCATCGTAAAAGTAATTTTTAGTGCAAAAATGGCAAAAAAAAAAAAAATGCTCTTTTCAGCCTCTCAAATATGGAGAGTTCCTGCTTTTCTCTATTTTATACCATATTAAACTGAATATCTTTGGGTTTTGGACTGACAAAACATGACATTTTAAGACCTCACCTTGGACTGTGAGAAACTGTGATGGACATTTTTCACTATTTTCTGACAGTTTATACCGAACAATTAATCAATTAATCTAGAAAATAATCTGCACTGAAAAAATAAAATTGCTGTGTACAGTATTTTTTAAGTAATATTGTTAGATTCTTACAGTATTTGATACTATTAAAAAGTTATTTTTAATAGGAGTTTCAATTCATAATGTCACTTGTTTGTTTATTTCTACCTTTTCCTGTTCAGGAGTGCCTCCCCAACATTATCCATATCATGCGTATGTACCATGTACCTCTGTATGTTTGGCTTCATGAGCAACCCTCTTCTTTACTGGCAATGCTTTGGGTTTGACGTTTAACTTCGGCAACTCCACATCCACAGATCCAACCTAAAAATGACAAGGTGAGGGAAAAGATCTTTTTCTTCATCTTTGATCTGGAGTGTCTACAGCATACTTACAGATACATCAGGCTGCTCTTCATTTCGCTTATCCTCGTTGTTTGCCTCCATGAAGATCCTGTAGCATTCCTCCATTGGGTCACTGTCCGACAGATCCGTAACTGAATAGTTGACCTCATCTTCATCACTGGAGCTGGAACTAATGATTATAACCTCCTCATTGTCTTCGGTCACGAAAAGCTGTCCAGCTGATGCGGATGATGATTCAGCTCTGTTTGCCAAACTTGATGCTGACAAGTCGTGCCGAGCCGGACCTTGGCCGCTGTCTGAAGCTGGTTCTGCTGGCTCAAGGTAGCTTTCAGGTGCAGCAGCTTTACCCTGAATCTGTCCTGGCATTTTACTTGGTGTTTTCCCGCTGTGTGGCAGCACTGATGGTACACATTTTGTGGAAGACCACGAATTACTAACCCTGTTCTGCTCTGCTGTCTGGGCTTGCTTGGTTTGTTGTCTGCATGGCGAGTCTGACTTAGCAACTGGAGCTTTATAAAAAAGTGAATTCTGTGGTAGAAAATGATGTGGCTGCAGTGGATTCATTTTCTTAACACTATGGGGCGGCTCACGCTGAGTCAATTCAATCTGAAACGTGTTCTCTTCCTTTTCCACTATCACATTGTTCCAGTTGTGATCTCGCTGGTCTGTGGTGGCAGGAGGATTTGCAGGTTCAAGATTTTTCTCCACTACTGTTTCAGCAGCACGTAAGTGAGTAATTTTCTGACTTTCACTTTGTAGGTCTTCTAAAAAGCCAGTTGACTCCACTACACTCCCATCAACCGGTATATTTTCACATTCTTTGTGTTCAGAAAGATTATTTTCAGCACTGCTACTAACTCTACTTTCTTTTATCATTGACGCAGGTGGAGGGGTTATCTTGCACTCATCAGCGTTTAGAAGTAAAGTAGACACTGTTTTGACCTCCTCCAATTCCTCCACTTTATCCTGGAGGGATTTGCCAGCAACAGAATGAACTGGTTTCTGAGCTTTCACTCTCTTTTTGTCAGGCGAGGGAGGAATGTCAATAATAAGGACGTCGTCTTCATTAGAGTCATCAAGTGGCTCTGGAGATGGCGATCGAGAAAGCAGAGACACACACGCGACGGGCTTATTTTGGTCACAATGTACAGTGTTTCTTTCTCTTTTCAAACCTTGTCCGCTTTTCACTTTTTGCTCTTTACTTGATGAGCTGTAAGACCGCATGCCAGCAGAGAAGTTGGACAGAGGGTCATACTCCAAATCAGTTCTTGGCTTTGAGTTGTCAACCACGTACTTCCTTGCTCGGGAGTATGTTTTAGTAAAATCTGTGCATGAAGACAGCCCATAAGGACCTCCGTCTACATTTCTACCTGACTTAGATACAGAGAAATTAGGCGCAGTGTTTATGCTGTCTCCCTGTGCAGTCTGGTAGTTTGACAGTCGTCTTTGCTCCTGCTCCACCTCGTGCCTTACAGTTTCAATCTCCTTGTTGATCCGCTCCAGCTCCTGGAGGGAGTCATCTTTGGTCTCATCATTCACTGGATAGCCATTTTGCACTCCTGTACAAAAGGAATATGAAATAGGGACTTATTAGCATTGGTGATATGGTGGAAAATAATACAGGGTGAGATTGGTTTAAATATAAATAAGATGTTGGGAGTCCTGGCGACCTGCAGCTGCATCTTTACACTGCCATAATTTGTGTTCTTATAACAAAAGCTTCAAGCATCTGAATTTAAAAAAAACAGCCAAGATGACAATAGACCCACAAGCAGGGTCGGAAATGAACCTTTATCCTCACCTGCCACTGTGGCAGGTCACTGAACATTTCTACTGGCCACTCATTTTTTTTTTGTCTGCCACTTCTGAAATCTAGGTAGAACTCTATAAAATTGTAAATACTGAGTCAGTGGTACCAGACCGTAGAATTTTGGAATAAAACATGTAACCCTAATCCTTGACTACATTTAATTTAGGTTTTAGAATTGCTTTTTAAAAAATATTATATCTCAATATAAGGAAAACGTGTCTGCCATGGTGGCAGGTGACCTGAAATTTTTACCTGCCAAAGCCAACATTTACACTGTTATTTGGCAGGAGGCAGGTGCTAATTTCATTCCCTGCCCACAAGTGTGCTACATTTTAAAATTACATCACTTATTATAAAATTACAGGGAAAATAAATGTGATACCATTTATAGCAGTTAGTTTTAGGTACATTTCTAACCCTTATTTGAAAAAAAAACAAAAAAGAACATGCAAGGCAGTCAAGAATTTTAGTACAAATGTGAGTTGCTTCATCTTTAAGCTAACAATAGATAGATAGATAGATAGATAGATAGATAGATTAGTAAAAAGGCAGTAAAAAAGTTAGTAGTGCAAAGTACAAAAAGAAATATACCAGATATAAAAATACAAGGAGATGAAGAAAACTGTTAAAACTGAATAAAGTGCAGGGTAACATCTGTGATATAAGACTATTAAAAAAATGAATATAGTGCAGAGGAGACTGTTAAAAATGAATATAGTGCAGAAGAGACTGTTAAAAAGTGAATATAGTGCAGAAGAGACTATTAAAAAGTGAAAATAGAGCAGAAGAGACTGTTAAAAATTAATATAGTGCAGAAGAGACTGTAAAAATGAGTATAATGCATTATTATCATTATTAAAGTGAGTATAGTGCAGGGTAACTCCAGTAGTCTATGAAAGTGCACTGTGTGCATTATTATCTGTCTATATTAGTCAATGTTTGTAAATTATTTGACCCACTTTACTCTTAAATTTCGTTGTATATCTAATTGAAAACTTTAAACAGGCAAAAAACAACAAGATAAAGCACAACTGAAATTGTTGCTATCTAGCTAGCTGAAAACACTGACCTGCAACTATCGTAGATTTAGACGAGGCACCAAACATATCCGGCACTTCTGTCGCATGTTTGTACAAACAGTGAGGCCGCTCACAATGTCCACGTTGGGAAAAAGGACAATTTATATCAGCAAAAAGACCAAACGAGGGAAACATTATCACGATACGCAAAAAACCGTTTGGTTTGATTAACCGTCGAGCAACAGGTGTTCCAAGCTCCAACTGAAGTTCACCCAACGTCCGCCTCATTTATATAAGCTCTGTCGTAGATCGCGAGAAGACCGTTAGATTTGAAAAAAAATTCAAATAATAATACAAATTAATATTTTTTTTGTCAATGAATATTTATATTTTCGGGAAGTAAAAATAATTTAAATTTAATTCCCGCATTAAAAAAATTAAAAAAAAACATTCGTGCAAGCGCCAACTGAAATTTCCGTCACGTCCGCCTCCTTTATATAAGCTCTGTCTAAGATTGCAAGGCGACCGTTAGAATTGGGAAAAATACCAATAATAATACAAATTACAATTTTTTTTTTGGTCAATGAATATATATATTTTCGGGAAATAAAAATAATTTAAATTCAATCCCCGCATTAAAAAAAACAAATAAAAAAAAACAAAGCCATGACAGTTCATGTGTCGCCGATATCCCTCCGCGTCGACAGATGGCGCTGCTGCCTAAAACAGAACTAGGACCTACAACGAAAAAGTAGTTCCACTGTTTTGGTACACTTTCCCTTCCGCAACCACAACAACAGTGGTCTTATCTGGGATATTAAACTCTCCAACACACATACAATTTGCGTTGTTTGAAATGGATAACAGCGAGGATGAGATGGAAGAGGATGAAACCGAGTGGAAGAACAGTTTGGTGGAGTTAGTCCCACTTAGCCCCACTACTGCTGCTGCTGCTTCTGGTAAACTATGTGTAGTCTTTGAGGCTAACTATAGAGTTTATTTTGGCTTTAATCTGGCTTTTTGACATACAGAGAGACACACAGCTCTGCCTGACACCTATCTATACGTGTCAGATGGTTAATTATTGTATGTTTAATCTCTTGTTTCAGGTCCAAGCCTCAATAAGACATCAGGACCAACAACACCTGCACACAGAGTCATTCTGCATTTTGACCTGGACTGCTTCTATGCTCAGGTGGAGATGATCAGAAACCCTGCACTGAGAGAGGTCCCTTTAGGTAAACTGATAAAAAGATACTCTGCAGGCCGAAGAATAACACTTTTGTGGTTCAATAATGTCTCTCATGTCATCAGGTATTCAGCAGAAAAACATCATAGTCACCTGTAACTATGTGGCAAGAGATCTGGGTGTCACCAAGCTGATGTCTGTGACTGATGCAAAGGAGAAATGTCCTCAGCTGGTGCTGGTTAAAGGAGAAGACTTGACACACTACAGAGAAATGTCCTATAAACTGACAGGTAGGCAGGATGCTCAGCGAATAAAGCTGTATTCTAATAAAAAAAATATATAGTAGAAAAGGATTTAGTATAGAGTAAAATCCACCCAAAACACACTCAATAAACAGATTTCTCTCTAACCTGTGGGTCCATTTTCTGTTAGGTAGTAGAAGATAATAACTGAGCTATCTTAAAACATCTACACAAAATATCAGGTTTTTGGTGTCAGTCAGTTTAATTGTAAAAATCTCACACTCCTGCTATGCTACCACTGTTACTACTGCCTTTGCTTTCCTCATTTACACTTACATAGCCCACATGTTAGTGCATCGTGCTCACGCTATTCTCTGATGGTTGTTAAAAGCTATTTTGGGAAATTAAGTGGATGTTTCCTTTAGCTTACATCGTGTGTATTTTGTATTTATTTGCTCCTCTCCCTTTACCTTTACTTGTCCTCCATCCAGAGCTGCTGGTGTCCTACTGTCCGCTGGTAGAGAGGCTTGGATTTGATGAAAACTTCATGGACGTCACAAAGATGGTAGAAAGAAGGCTAGCAGAGACGCCGGAGTCTTACAACCTTTCATTTAAAGGACACATCTACAGTCATTTAAGTGAGTCACTTTTCTGGTGTGTAGCTGTACATCTATGACCATACTGTACATCTGGCTCATGGAAACCAGGAAATGAGTTGTGAAACAAGCCAAGAAGCTCAAACATGTAAAAAATATTTGCATTGCACTCTCAGTTTCCCACCACATGATACGTTTACTTTTGGATTCCATTGAAGAGAGATGCATTTTCTGTTTTTCTCTTCCTGTTCAGGTGCAGATGTTGAAGCCAGTGATCATCCACGGTTGGCTTTAGGTTCACACATTGCAGCGGAACTGAGAGAAGCCATCCACAGCAAACTGGGTCTGACCGGCTGCGCTGGCATCGCCACGAACAAGCTACTGGCCAAACTAGTGTCGGGCACCTTCAAGCCCAATCAGCAAACCACCCTGCTGTCGGAGAACGTCAGCGACATCATGGGCTCCCTGAGCGGCCTCCGCAAAATACCGGGTATACATGATCAGCTTATGTGCAACCTTTGTGTGCTTAAATATTTTTCAATTCAAAGCTCTTTGATATGTTTTTTGCCCCCACTTGTATCAAGTATCCCTGACAATAAATTTGTGTTCCCATCATGTATTCTCAGGGGTGGGTCACCAAACTGCTAAGAGACTTCAGGCCCTGGGATTGGTCAGCGTGAAAGACCTTCAGCTCTTCCCGTTGAATGACTTGGTGAGAGAGTTTGGAGGTCCCAGCGCTCAGCGCTTGAAGAATCTGTCCCTCGGTGTTGATGACTCACCTGTCGCCCCTACTGGAGCCCCTCAGGTAGGCGAGGATGTCCCGGAAATGACGTGTATCTTCTTAGCTCGAAGTAATTATCGACTCAGTGGTACAAGTCTGCACACTCATGAACATTGCAGACATTATTGTTATTTTGAGTCATCAGAGTTCTTAATTATAGGCCCCTTTTGATGTAATTTATTTTACCATATGTTTTCCTTAATTCATGTTGCAGTCTCTCAGTGATGAAGACTCCTTCAAGAAAATGTCATCAACTAAAGACGTTTTGGAAAAAATTCAAGAACTCCTGAGCAGTCTGGTGGAGAGGTGAGACACTCGTCATCGTGGTCTTTTATGCTCGAGGCACTGAATCTAACCTTTTCATCATCTGTTTGAAAACCAGGATGCACAAAGATGGCAGGCAGCCTCAAACCTTCCGGCTCACTATCCGGAGATACTCGGCGACCAACAAGTGGTTCAGTCGGGAGAGCCGGCAGTGTCCGATCCCCAACCACATCGGACAGAAGATCACCTCTGGTGAGCTCCTGCACCAGGAAGGACACTAGCATATGTAGACACTTTATTAAGTATATTTAGCCCATTACAATTCCATAAGTACAAAGCCTCTGTAATGTCTACTAATGTCAAACTTAAACTCACAAACCATGACAATTTTGAGTCCTTAAATTCTGTGAAAGATATTTTTAAAGCTGCTCTGCTCGTCATCTCCATGTCCTGCTGCCGTTAAAGCATTGTTTTCTGTATTGTTTCTATAGGCAGCAGTGATGACGCTGTGGTCCAGCTGGTCACGTTGGCCATGAAGCTCTTCCACAAGATGGTGGACAGCGGCGCCGCCTTCCACCTGACCCTCATTAACGTTTGCTTCAGTAACTTGCAGACCCGGGGAGCCGCCGTCAGCGGGAAGGGCTCCATAACATCTTTCTTCGCACACAGCACGTCTCCCAGAAATACACAGATCTTCTCGTCACAAAGCCAGGTAGCACAGAGAAGTAATGCAGTATATAATCAGGCTCATTCAGCCAGACGAGTCAGCATGATGATGTTCAGTAGTCTCATTTAGCCACTTGTAGCAACCGACTTTTTTAAGACACGTAAAAGCTTCAAAATTCGTGAGTGAGATATTCACTGACGTATTTTATGTCGTAGAACAAAATGTCAAAATCTCTTCAGCTTGTGTTAACCACAGACCTTATTTCTGGCACCTAACTAAAAACCCATTAACTTCCAGACGAGGGAACCCGAAGAGTTAAAATGCTTAGTCATTTCAGGGTTTTAGGACTAATTCCTGCACTGCTCTATTTGGTTTTCTTTTATATATGACGAAGAGAAGCAGCAAATCCTCACATTTGAGGAGCTGAAACCTGACTGAGACCGTTTATCTGGGTCCAGGTCACATTGATTTAATTATATCAACAGGAATTATTATTATATGTTTTGGAAATGTGGACCCTAAGGTTTTCTCTTCTTAGAAATAGTGTGTTAGTACTCTTAATTTCCTGAACTAATTTGTTCTCCTCCTCTTTTATTCTCCAATAGGATGCTTCCTCTCAGAGTGGGGATAGTCACTGTGTGGATCATCAGGTCAGCACACACAGCGTGATTACTCAACAGACCCCTCCTCAAAAGACCACAAAAAGCCCTCGTAGCTCTGAGGCAGCATTATGCGGGTCTAAAGGAAAACAGAGGCCTGTTGTTGCCGTAGAAGACCCTCCGCTTCAGAGAGTATCCTGCAGCACAGCGAGGTCAGACCCCGAAGAAGCAAATATCACAGTGACACATCGGTTGCCCCCGAATGTTGACCCAGATGTGTTCAAGCTTCTCCCTGAGGAAATCCAGAAGGAGCTGTTATCTCCTGCTTACACAAACTCTCTCCCCGGCCTTCCAGCGAGCTCATCTGCAGTGGTTGACATCCCCCACGTAACACAAGACAAGCCTCCACTGTCATTTACTGACTTACCAAATACTAAAGACATAAACGAGGCTATAGAGAAATTGGATCCAAATAACAGGCCGACCACCGTGAATCACCAGAGGCCAAGTGCGTTTCCAGGAGAAGACGTCATGGAAGAAGGGACACCGTCATTCCCTCGGTCTTCTGACTGTAACTTCCCGGGAAATGTGGACCCTAAGGTGTTTTCTGAGCTTCCGCCGGACCTTCAGAGGGAGCTGATGTCCGGATGGAAGCAGCAGAAACCGGTCCTGAAGACGCCGTCGTCCAGGAAACCAGGGAGAAGCTTGACGAGCAAAGACGGAAAGGCTGCAGGAAAAGGCAGCCAGGCAAACAATCTGTTAAAGTATTTCAAACCCAGTTAGAGAGGGACTTCTGCTAAAGGTAATTCATGACAGGACAAACTTTTTTTGTATGTTTTCTATCTTAAAGAAAATCTTTTCAGTTGTTCTCAGGTGATATATAAACAGGGAGTGAACAAAATAAAAGAAACACAAGAAACAATTGGCCGATGTTTTTTAGTGACACTAGTGTAAATCCAAATTATAAAAGGCATCTACACAAATATGGAGGACCACAGGTATCATGAAAATGATTTCTAATGCATCACTCACAGATACAGCAAAATAATGTAGAGTAACATTTGGGCGAAAAGTCTAAAAAATGATGCCAAAAATAAGAAAATTGCTTTGAAAAAAGAGGAAAAGTGGTTACACTTAGATCCACGACAGTATTAACTAACACAATGAATTAATTAATCAATAATTTAGATAATTAATGGGATAAAACAAACCACAGACTTAAAATGGTCATTAAGTTTGAGCAAAAAAGACAAAATTTTTCTGCAGGTTTCAACTATATCTCAGCAGTGGTTGAATCTTTAGAAGAAACTAATAAGTGAGTAAGTCTCTAAAGTCAAGAATTAATGTTTACTCTTCGCAACTGACAGAGAAAAGTTTGAGCTTGACCAAATTTGTATTTATTTCAAATATTTGGTAAGGTGTTTCTCTTTTTTTGTCCATTCTGTATGTCAGTGTTAATACGCAGATTATTTGCTGTTCTGGAAATAAGAATATATTGTTTATAAAACTTAATATTGATGTCAAAACGTCTACAAACTTGCTTGATTTTTCTGTGTGAAATCTCCTTTTACCTGAAGTGACCTTCTTATGTTACCACTCATAAACATGGATAAAAGTAAATTCCAAACTCTTACAGGGACCTAAATTAAATCTTTAGCTTGGGGGTTTTATTGTTTAAATATTGTTTTGTTTAGAGAGAAGCAGGATTACTTTGCTTAGCCTCTAGAAGTGGGGCCTCGCTCCTTGGTTGGACGATTTCCACTGAAATCCACAGAGGCTCACATTATTTGCTCACATCCAGTTTTTCAAAGAGCCTTTTTTTTTCCTCCCCTCTCATGTGAAATACCAGAAAACACAAGGTCTGTAAGCACAGCCCCGCTTGGTTCTCGCTCCTCCCTGGATCACATGTAAGCAAGGGGGGGAAAGGTTCAGGATGGGCCATCGCATCATGATAGTGATTATTTTATTCAATCAGGACGAGTTGAGCGACGTATGAATGGGTGTTGGCACTTCCTGCAGATAGACTGGTAAGGTATGTGACTTTTTTTGTCATTTTAAGGGAGCTGTGAAACTGTTTGTGTCAGTTAGTATTTGAGGAAATCACCAAAATACAGTTTGATAGTGTTTTATCAGATAAACAGAGACTGCTTTAGGTCAGAGGGTTGATTATTCAGCTTCTCCTCACACTGCTGATACATATAATACACCATTAATGATGAACATGGGAAATAACTAGATTTCATAGTAGTATTTCATGTCCTGTCACTGCTGTGGTGCTGGAATTTCCTTTATTCACTCACACATAACATAATTCAGATAACTGTTATTCTTGAGGATTGTTTGTCTCCTGCGTCACCAAATCTCATTTTCAATGCTGCCTTTATACTGGCCTGTAAGTGTAAGCGAAGCATTGCATTGACTTGAGTGGCGTCATTCAGTGTTGAGCTGTCTGCCCGTAGCCCTTTAGGTCAATAAAAGGGAGTTCTGTCTGCCGAACAGGCCCGTGTTTTTCACTCAGCAAAAGGCTGAGAAAGCTGGCGAGACATTTGACTGCTCATGTGGAAGCCAGCTCAAGTCATGTGGCTCGCCCCTCTCTGATCAGAGCCTAATGAGCGAGGGAGTTATGACGTCCTGATAAGCCTGTGTGATGGTCCTGCACCCTCACTGTGAAAACTGCAGCTTAGGTGGAACTATTTCACATTTTCTTTTCTAGTTTACTCACCCTCAAGGTTTCTCTAAACTCCTATATGGTTCATGATCCATCAATAGCATTGTACTGTGAGTTGAACTCTGTGGCAGGTTGAGCACTCAGCTGCACTATGGCTGACTGGGACTATGACTATCTGATCAAGCTGCTGGCACTCGGGGACTCGGGGGTAGGAAAGACCACCTTCCTCTACAGATACACCGACAGCAAGTTCAACCGCAAGTTCACAACCACAGTGGGCATCGACTTCAAGGAAAAGAGAGTGGTGAGTCATGCTCGGTGTCTAATGTGTTAATAGGTGCACGCATGCACAAGGAGGATTTTTGACTTTAAAATGATGTAACTGTAGTTCAGAGACTTGTTGTGTGGTTTGGTTCAGATGTACACAGGGAAAGGTGCTGATGGGACGACTGAGAGGAACTTCAAAGTCCACCTTCAGCTTTGGGATACAGCGGGTCAAGAGAGGTAAATCTAACCTTGATGTTCACAATATAGTTTCTAAGGCTGTCGATTGATTAAAATATTTAATTGTGATTAATCGCGTGATTGTCCGTAGTTAATCGCCATTAATCGCAAATAAATTACACTTTTTTATCTGCAATCAACATGTACGTTAAAGGGAGATTTGTCATGGGAGAGGACAAATATGCTTGCTCTATGCAAATGTATGTATATATTTATTATTGGAAATCAGTTAACAACACAAAACAATGACAAATATTGTCCAGAAACCCTCACAGGTACTGCATTTAGCATAAAAAATATGCTCAAATCATAACATGGCAAACTCAAGCCCAACAGGCAATAACAGCTGTCAGTGTGTCAGTGTGCTGACTTGACTATGACTTGCCCCAAACTGCATGTGATTATCATAAAGTAGGCATGTCTGTAAAGGGGAGACTCGTGGGCACCCATAGAACCCCGTTTTCATTCACATATCTTGAGGTCAGAGGTCAAGGGACCCTTTTGAAAATGGCCATGCCAGTTTTTCCTCGCCAAAATTTAGACTAAGATTTGAAAATTGTCAAATTTCATGACAATCCATGTTGAGACATTTCACTCAAAACCACAAATCTCAACCTCAAGTCAGTGGGATTCACCCTCCAACAGTTGCTGAGATATTTCCGTATAGACCAAATGGTGGATCGGATCTTCACATGGGGCTTTATACTATGAAACAAATCTGCTTTCAGGTTCCGCAGCCTCACCACAGCTTTCTTCAGAGATGCCATGGGCTTCCTGCTGATGTTCGACTTGACCAATCAGCAAAGTTTCCTCAACGTCAGGAACTGGATGAGTATGTGTCACCTCAGCAGCACTGCTCTGCTTCAGATCAACGCTCTTTTAGATCAATGTGTGGCCACTGAGAGTGAGATGCAAAGTTGAGAGAGAGAGAGAGTTGCGGAAACTTGAGTTTAAAGTTTGCTCATGCATGTCTATTTGCATTTCATGGGTTTAAATGACTTCCTCTGTGTTGGTTCAGGTCAGCTGCAGGCCAACGCGTACTGTGATAGTCCAGACATCGTGCTGGTGGGCACCAAGGCAGACATGCGGGATATCAGGGATGTTCACGCCAGACAGGCCAGAGATCTGGCAGACAGATACGGGTGAGGCATTACATATAGCAGCACTATTGTTTATTAGTTACAATACATGTTAAAGGCAGTGTGTGAGACTGTGTGAAGGGAGCCAGTTTACACACAACACCTGATGCCTCACATTCAAAAGAATAATATAGTTATGTCTTCATAAGGGAGGATTTAAGGCTCAAGTTATTACATATTTTATTTACACATTTTTTATTGTGAATGGTTGGCGTTGCGTCAGGCAGGGCATCCGGGGTGAAGCCTATGACAAATCAAATATGCGTATCATAAAATCAGATCTCAGATGATCCGCTGTGGCGACACCTAACGGGAGCGGCCGAAAGACGAACAAACATTTACACATTTATTTTGTAGGTCGAACAGACTGAAACATTAAATATATATAAGTATAGAAGAAGTAAGCGAGGCAGCGTGCAAAAGTTTTCACATTTTTATTCATTTATATTCACACACTTTATAGAACAGTTTGAGTTACTGATGAAAACAGACTTTGACTTTGTTTCTTGACTGAATCAGAATTCAAAATTGTCCAGTTTTACATCAGTATTTACAAATATTATTCTAATAAAATCCTTTAACTGTTATTAAATTAAGTAGTAACTAGCATCCTCGTACTAAAAACCTGTCAATCAATGTGAGTGTAGAGCTGCAATATTAGCTTGATATTACTCGAGTGTCATACTCTCATTTATTAAAGTGCATTTTTATTTGTATATCTTGATGACCAAGTAAGTACTAAATAGAGTATTTTTGCTGAGATGCTGCAATGCCTCTTTCACCAGTACACCACAGGATGGAGCTAGTGAACTGTTTTCAACCTTCCTCAGTGGTTTCCAAACTGTGGGTCAGGGCCCCACCAAGGGGTCACGAGATAAATGCTGGGGGTCATGAGATCAAAGTGAAGAAAAGAAAATACATTTCTGCTTCACAATGTTTGTTATGTTTACCTTTTTAGAGTTTTACTATTTTCAATTTTCCCGACCAAATACTGAATAGTTTCACCTCTTCAGGCCTCTAAAATAAAAAAAAAATACTTTTTGTTTGAACTACTCAGGACTAATAGACATACAAACTGTGACTGTTTAGCAGCAACACAAATGCACAATATTGTCACTAAATGTCAGCAAACTCCTCTCTCCGTTCTCGTCAGCATCCCCTACTTTGAGACGAGTGCCATGACGGGCGTGGATGTGGACGAGGCGGTGACCACCCTGCTGGACCTGGTGATGAAGAGGATGGAGCAGAGCTCTCCCGGGGGCCCGAGCTCTGAACCCAACGGCAGCCCCGTCGCCAGCCACGAAGACGAGGAGGCTCCTTCCAGGAGGAGGTGTGCCTGTTGATGTTACCACCAGCAGCCACTCATTTCTTTTTTTTACATTTGCATCTAAATGACACTGCGTTTTTAAAATGCTGCCATTTTCTGGAGCTTGACCAGAGTGCCTGCTAGGTGACAGGATCATTTGAGATCTTAAAATCAGCTACTGCTGTCTGAAATGTTATTTATTCACAGCCTGTGCATTGAGAGAAAGCGTAGATACAGGAGAACAAGACCTTAAAAATTGTATATAGTACAGTAAGTGAATAGGTATTGTAAAAAAAAATGTTTTAAAAACACCAAGTGGTTCTGATTCAGCGAAAAAAGAGTCAATTATCGTCTTCAAATGGGTCATATCAGAGAAAAATACTGTTTTTATTTGACACATTGAGGCATTGATGGAAGGAATATGCAGGCACATAACGTATATTTATCATGGAGTATAATCAAAAAACATTTAAGACATGGTTACATTTCTTATATGAATGATCGTTAGAACAACCAAGATAGCAAAGTCACTTACATGATTTATGACTTTTATACGACATGTACATAAGCGGCCAAGCTTTTTTATGCTTTATGGAACAAAGTTGCCATGCAGATCGAACACAAGTACAAGAATGTTAAAGGGTTGTTGGAACAAATCCTGTATTGTGCTGCGTTTGGAATAAAGACGTTTTATGTTTAGGTTATGTATATGTCACTGTCTTGTCATTTTAAATGTAACGCACAAAAAGCTATACTGTTATTCTGACTGGAAATACAATCCTCACAGACGTTGTTAGCATCATTATTGTTTACACACATTCTACACATTGATTTTGATTTAAATTAAGAGAAAATGTCCTGCATTCATGTCAGTGGATTTTTCCAAACAAATCGAGGACATTCATGGAGTCACAAATAAACTCTACCACATTACTTTGGCTGAAAAGCAAAAAAGTCTAAAATGATTTTTGTGCCACAAAAAGTGATATTCAACATCAAATTCAACATCAAAAAAAGGGATACTCCATTTCTTATACAATAAAACTTGCTGTTAGTTGTCATACATCTTCCAAAATCCCAAATCCATCTGTGTCAAGCTAACATTTCTCTCTCTTTGGTGTACAAAACATTCCTAATGACGGGACTACAGAAATTATCCTTAAATGTACACATCTATGGCATCAATTAAATGGCCTAAAAGTCAAACTTCTTCATCAGATATGTGTTGTCATGGTGGTGACTGCACTGTGATTTGGAGACGAGACACAACAAATCTGAAATGTTCATCTTGTCTAAAGGAGAGGGACAAAAAGAAACGCTTTGTGCGGGACGGGATGTCGAGCAAACGCCTACCACGCTAAATCTGAATGAGCACAAAACCACACACTACTATCTGGTTATGTGTGAATGAGTGCATCGCTCTGTGTATTAAACCTCGGCCTAAGCCATTGAGTTTGTAACGAGGAGCCCATGTTGCAGAGTCATGAGACGGGTCATGTGGCCAGCTTTCAAGTCTGCGGGGTGGACTGTTATCGAGAACCCAAGATTATCTACAGTTACAAAAAATAAAGCTTAAGTTGATCTGTAGAGGTTTGGTCCCATGTGGAATATATTAGGGTTCTTTTAGCCATCAAACGTCTCTCGTACAAAGACACTGGTGATATTCTTAAGGAATACACCATCAGGAATACAAACAATAGCAAAGAAGTCAATTTTTACCCTCAAAACAATCTTCAAAAAGGTTGTATAAAACTAGCCTAAAAGATTTGTTAGTGCTTTCACATGCAATGTCATTTAAATGGATCATGCTCTTTATACGAGATGCATATAACATTCATTCATTTCTGTTTGATGTCACAAATATTGGAATTGATATGATGAATAAATAACTTTCCCCCGTCAACAAAACCTCTATAATAAATAGTGAATTCTCTTCTTTAGTGTTCTTTATAATTGAAATAGTGGTAAACCTCAAGATAAGTTGTTGGTATTGAAGAAACTGTCCAAAGTGTTGTATTTCCTGATGTTTTTCGCCACGCTAGCGCCATGATTTATGTCACAAAATAGTCCGGTACCTTTTTGTCAAACTTTACATTTTTGCCCGTTATTGGTAAGAATTGTAAACGTGTCTCTCCCTTTTTCACTGATCCAACAGTTGTGTTTTCTGGAGCTGGTTGCAGCTGTTCGTAAATTCAAACTTAGTTTTTTTACTAAATTAAAACAGGTTTCACTACACCAACGAGTTCTTACATAAATATTAGTCGTTACTAAAATATTTACACTGACTAAACTGCAGGTGAAACTGTTGCAGCACAGCTAACTGAACCGACTGACAAAGCTAATTTCATCTGAACTGTGTAATAATGTAAACGTCGGAGATTTTAAATTGCACTTCACAAAAATACCCCAAATTACAAAATGATATGCAAGTAACGTTAGACTAAATGACCAAATAACATCAGCTAGGTTAGCTAGCATAATTGGATATTTGCCAATCATGCTAAACTGCATGAATACTAGCCTCAGAAACATTTACATGTATGCATATGAAACAAAGTCACACCTACATTTAAAAAGGATTGGCAGTTATTTGCCCCCCTAAAACCTTTCATTTACTCATGTTAATAAAGTCTTTACTAGCTAAGATATTCAAAGATCGATACCACAGTTATCTTAGCTTAGTATAAAGACTGGAAATTGAGTAAACAGAGCCTGACTCTGTAACAAAATCCAACTACCAGAAACTCTAAAGCTCTCTAATTAACATGTTATGTCTTGTTTGTTTAATTTATACCAAAAAAATTGTAAAAAGCAACAATTTGTGGTTTTACGGGGGGTTACTATTTCTTGGCCCAGAGCAGTGACTTCCTGAGGTCTCCTCGTCACCACGAGGATGCAACTTGATTTTTAAACTTGCTAGTATTTAATTAGAACTTAAAAAGTACTTTACACACAAACTTAGGAATGAATTTATGAATAGCCGGTGCAACCAGTTTGTGACTCATGTATGTACATTCGACTCACAGAACTAAGCCTGTGATTATCCGAAAAATAAATACCCAGGAGTTTGTTTAACCAAACTTAACGCTGCATCGAGGTATAGATTTAAAAATCCTCCAAGACTCTCAAGAAATGTCCTTGCTCAATTCATACAACGTGAGCCAAACTTAAAGAATCATATTATTGATGATACTTTCTATTATTACAATTTTCAAACAAAATAACATGTCAATATTTTTCCTGTGTTTGGGGATACAGGTTAAAAATCTTTTCTTTTCTTTTCTTTTTTAATCATGCAGCGGACTAAATATGATGTATAAAAGAGTCTTTGAGGATTCTGTGTCGTTAAACAACATTTTGGGTATTTATTTTTTGGAAAATCAAAGTTCTGTGACTCGAATGTAGTCGCTAGCGTGGCTATAGACTTGTAGTCATGTTGGAAGATATTTCTAAATGTCTTATAGTCTCAGAACCTAATGTAGGCCGACACCACTTTCTAAAATTCTGCATTTTAATGACAACACACTTTCGTCTGTCTATGAATTTATGGCTTGTTGTTGGAATGTCGATTATTATTCCAAAAATTTGAACAATCTCAACAAAATTTGAAGTGGACAGTCACACTGTCTACAGAGAATAAAAGACACACAAGTATATATATACGGTATATATATATATATAGAGTACAGTCTTGTAAACGAATACCATCTTCCAGAGCAGTGCAGATTGTCTGACACCTCATTGGGGGGGGAAAAAGGCCTGAAAACAGGAACTGCACCTCTCTTGAGGCATTTAATCTGATTACAAAAAAACACTGATCTAACTCCTTCCCTGAGATTAGGCAGTGATTTCAGTGTACAGAATCAGTATACTGTTGTAAAAGGCGATTAATCAATCAGAACTGGAAGATTTGACCTTGTGTTGAATCCCCTTGCGAACTCCAGGTAAAATAGTTCAGTTCGAGCTGTTCAGCCACGGCCAGCAGCCATGCAAAGGAGAGTAATGGAAGCAACTGAGCAGCGTAAAAAGTCCTAACTGTGTAGTGCTGAGGACAACAATATATACCGAATAAATGAGTAACAACGCTGTGATAAGTCTGTGACATCTTCGTGTGAAATTACAGCGTGACATGAGTGTGGGTTTGTCGAATGAGGGTGTCGTAAATTGCCTTAACACTTATCATGCATCGTGGGTCACAACAGAAGTTAGAGCTGAGCGGATGTATCTGGGTCTCTGGAGTCAACCATCCATCGTATGTCTACGAGCAGTGCGTCAGGCTGAGTTTGATCACGCCTTCCCTGTGCAGCTTGTAGAGCAGCTTGAACTCGCTGGGCAGCTGGTGGGTCTCCTGCCACTTGGTGGTGAATTTGGTCCCTTTCTTGTCGTAGTAGTGGTAAGGCAGATCGTTGCCCGTGTTGGGGTCCCAGCCGAAGGGCCAGAAGCCGTAGAGGTGGATCTCGTCGCACATGGCGGAGGCCAGCGTGTACATTAGGATCCCAGTGCTGAGACGTTTGGGGGAGAGGTTTTTAGTCTTCCAGTATCTGTGAAGGAAAAATTTAATTAAAATACCTCTGGGAGCAGAATACCAAGAGTAATCCTTCATCACCATAACCCACCATAATTCTTGAGGTAGACCTACTTGTACTTTACTGAAGTATTTCCATTTTTATGCAACATTATACGTCTACTCCACAACATCTCAGAGGAAAATATTGTACTTTTTACTCCACTACAGCTTTAGTTATTTTTCAGGTTACAATTGGAAACAATCCAAATTTGGTGATTTTGAATCTGAATGTTGACTGAAGCGTGAAGTGTTCCTTTATGTGTTGATAAAATTCTCCTACTTCTTAAGCTAAATAAACTATTTAAAAAGCCTCTTGGATCAGCTGGAAAATGCATCATCACAAAGCTGAAAACAGGCTGTTCTTCTGACATCATGAAAAGTTTACTTTTCAGAGACAAGTGGTTCTCACAGGACAGCGACGCTACAAACTGATTTCACTTTCACTTTACAATGTAGCAGGCATAGTAGGCCCCTATTGACCCACATCTATGGGGCTTATAGCGACTGATAACGCCTATTTAATGGCCTGACAACAGTCTAATCGGGTGCAGCTAAATAATTAAAGTACATTTAAATCCACCATGTGTACGTTTTTAATTGTGACCTAATCACACAAAGTTGTGGTCCTGATCATACTTTCCAGTTAGCTTCTTAAATCTGAACTAACAATCAGATCAACTCTCTTACTTGTTGACATCGTGCATGATGTTTCCCGGCCAGGCCAGTTCGACCTTCAGCTGACCCTTGTGCTCCACAAAGAAGTCCACCAGGGTCCTGGTCACTGTGGCTGAGGTATGAAGGAAGAAAGCAGGGATCCACAGGATGGCTCCCTCCAGCTTCTTCAGGTTCAGGAAGAAGTTGTTCCTGTCTTGGATGGTCAGCAGGTTGTTGTAGTACCTCTCCAGGATGCTGGGGTTAAAGGTGGTCAGGTTGGTCTTCTTGCCCACGTCCTTGGAGTAGATCTCCGTGGGGGCGAAGTTGCAGCGGAAGACGAAGTCGGCCTGGTCGATCTCCGGGCCGCAGTGGCTTCCTGTCAGGATGCCGCTGTTGCCCACCACGGCGCACATGCTGTAATGCTTGTTGTGGATGGGAGAGGTGTCCGGGAGCAGCGACTTCAAGTTATTGCTGATGGAGAAGACGTACTTGTGGCTGGAGTAGTCGAAGTGCATCAGCTGGCCGACGCGCACGCTGTTCTTCGTGAGGGAGAAGTTGGTGGGAATGTCGATGTAGCTGAAGATATCTTTCCTGAGAAGAGAAAAACACTTTAACACTGTGACAGGCAGTAGTGGAAGAAGTACTCAGATCTTTTATTCAAGTAAAAGTAGCAATACCACCATGTAGAAATACTCCATGCATTAGGTACTATTATATATTCACCTATATTATTATTACTTATGCATTAATATAAAAGCAGGATTTTACTGTTGTAGTTGGTGGAGGTGGAGCTAATCTTTAACTATTTTGTGTAGGACTGCACTGCAAGTAATGATGATTTTAATTATGGATTAATCTGCTGATTATTTTCTCCATTAATCGATTGATTGTTTGGTTTGTAACAAATCTGAAAATAGTGAGAAATGCATCACAATTACCTAAAGCGACACCTTCACAATCCTTTGTTATGTCCATCCAACACCAAACCACAAAATTATTAAAAAAACAAATCAAATTATTAAAAGGAAAAGTAGCAATTTCTCACATTTGAAAAGCTGGAAATATTTTTGCATGAAAAATAACTGAAACAATCAAAATAGTTTCCAATTCCATTTTCATTAAATTTTCTATTGACTAATTGATTTATAAGCTCTTTTTATGTTTTGTATGCAGAAAATCTAATTTTGTAAAGTAGCTAAAGCTGTCAAATAGTTGTAGTGCAGTTAAAAGTTCAATATTTCCCTCTGAAATGTAGCGGAGTAGAATTAGAAAGTGGCATGAAAAGAAAGGATTCAAAGTACAAGTACCTCCAATTGCAGTACTTGAGTTAGTGTACTTAGTGTTACTTTCCATCACTGCTAGAAACCAAACTTTCTAACAGTGTAACAGTATCCAAGAGGAGACTGTTTGCCCTCTGGTGTCTTTAAAATATTCCCTTTAACAGCGTAAACCCTGCCTGCTGTTTATCCTGCAGGACGACAGATACTAGAGTAGAAGAAGTAGAGTAGGTAAATAGTAGATAATTAAAATCTCTCACCTCTGCTGATAAAAAGCCGTCTTGTTGAACTTCCATTTGGACGGTTTTCCTTGGAGCTCCTCGTTCAGGGCATTCGTTAAGGGGATGAAGGACGGGTCCAGGAAATTCAAGGCAAACTGAGACCTGTGAACAAGAATCAGAGGAAATATATTTCTAAATATGCCATGTGTGAACTGCTCTCTCATTTGGTTTTGTTTGGCCTTGTCTTAAAGGGGGGATTAAATGTATTCAGATGGTTTTCTGAGAGATTTAAACAAGTGATCCGCACAGATCTGTTCTGGTTATTCTGAGAAGACAAGGAGTTTTTCATAAACTCACCAATAAGCATGAATGTGTGACATTGACACTTATCATCAGATTCTGATTCTCCATGTTTAGAAAAATAGTTAAATTAAATGTTTTTTAGCCTTTGAAATGCCATTTAATTCTGAAATGAACAGAAAAGTGTTTAATGGAACCCTGTACACATTTTAATATATCTGAACCAATTAATTCATTTTTCATTTATTTAATCTGATTTTTTGGGTTGCCAGGTTGTGGAAAATTCCTTCGACCAGGTGGGCCGTTTGCACGACTTCTACCTTCTGGAAAATGTCTGCATTGGATCTGCACCAAAATCCATTTATTGACAATTTACTGACATTTAAAACTGCAGATGAGATGGATTAAAAACCCCTTTCTTAATGACACATGGGTGATGGATTACCAACATTTAGAACTGCATCATTAGCAAACACAAATGATTCACTCCAGCCAATTAGTAGATGATTTATTAACAACTAATAAAGCATATAGTTAAAGCTTATAAACCTTTTGTTCTCTATTTATATTTATTTTTCAGATGGGGAATTTTTAGCTGGATGAGGTGGAGCTAATACTCACTACTTATACATTTATAGTAGTTCAGTCTTTGAATGCATCATATTTATAAACTGACAGTGGTGGAAGAATTATTCAGATTTTTTACACAAGTATAAGGAGAAATACCATGGTAAAAATACTCCATTGCAAGTATAAGTCCTTTATTCAAAATGCTACTTAAGTTAAAAGTACAGAATTATTATCTCAAAATGTACTTAAAAGTAAAAGTACTCATCATCTAACTAACTTAGTAGTGTTGGGAAGGTTAAGTTTGAACTGTAATATGTAGAATAGACAATATGTTACAGATTACTAATTACCCTGTTAAAAATGTAATAAGTAATGTAAATATCTTAATTAATTTAATTAACTAATTTAAATGATTACATTTGATTACTTTTTGATTACTTTTCTAACAAATGCTTTAAAATGGGCAATAAATCTGAATCTGGCAGTGTAGTACTCAACACTGATTACTGTCAAACTTTTATTAAACAGAGAAACAGAATGAATGTTATAATGTACATATACGCTTTTAACCGAATATAATATATCGGATGTAATCACCAACATTTTGATTAGTAACTGCAATTTAGTTACATATCTATTTTTCTAAGTAACTGTAACTGATTACATTTATTTTGTAATTTAATTACGTAACTCTGTTAAATGTAACTAGTTGCTCCCCAACACTGACATTATACTGCATCATATACTCTGTGTTTTTATGTAAAAAGTATCTATAGCTGACAGATAAATGTAGAGGACTGAAAAGTACAATATTTCCCTCTGAAATGTAGCCTAGTGGAGTAGAAGTATAAAAAAAACATGGAATGGAAGTACAAGTATCTAAGGTACAATACTTGAGTAAATGTAATGTTTTCCACCACTGTAAGCAGATCATATATTTTATAAATTTAAAAACAAGAAGTAACTATAACTGTCAGATAAATGTAGTGGTGTAAAAAAGAACAATATTTCCCCTGAAATGTAGTCAGCAAGTACCTGTATTGTACTTAAGCACAGTACTTGTGTACATGTACTTCTGAGCCATATAGATTGGATGTGATGTTGCTGATGATGCAAACGTTTACAGTGGCCACGTAGCTCTGTTACATGTAACTAGTTACTCCCCGACACTGACAGTACCACATCATATAAGTTTTTTTTTATGTAAAAAGTAACTAGTAACTATAGCTGACAGATAAATGTAATGGACTGAAAAGTACAATATTTCCCTCTGAAATACAGCCTAGTAGAGTAGAAGTATAAAGAAATATTATATATATAATACTCAAGTAAAGTAAGTATCTCAAAATTGTAAATATTGTTGCTTCTGCCTATCTTGGCCAGGACACTCTTGGAAAAGAGATTTTTAATCTCAATGAGTTTTTACTCCTGGTTAAATAAAGGTTAGTAAAAATAAATAAAAGTACAGTACTTGAGTAGCTAAATGTACTTCCCACCACTGTAAGCAGATCATGTTTTAGCCTGTATATGTAAAAACAAGAAGTATAACTGTCAGATAAATGTAAAAAGTACAATATTTCCCTCTGAAATGCAGTGATGATTGAAGTACCTCAAATTGTACTGAAGCACAGTACTTGAGTACTACATGTACTTTTGAGTCACATAGATTGGATGTGATGTTGCTGATGATGCAAACTGTACTGTACGTTACGTCACGACATGCATCGCCCATGGCAACAACATCAGCACCACGGACAGCTCTCTGTCTGTTTGATTGACAGGAAGCATCATTTGACCCAAAAATTGAAGAGAGAGAGAGTGATGATGAGTTGTTCACATCACATCCAGGTTGAATGGTGCATACACAAAGGCCTGACTCCTCTCTCTCTCTGTGTGTGTGTTTATATTTACAACAACAATAATCATCTTCATCATCTAGAAACTATATTATCATCACTCACCTAAATCCTGCGTGAAACATGATTCTCGGGCCTCCCATGTAGTACTTGGAGGAGGTGAAGAGGCTGTCTTTTCGCAGGGACACATAGCTGATGAGCGACAGGATGAGCACAGCGACGCACAGAATAACCAAACCCAGGGCCTTGGCGATGCGGACCATCTTGGGAGCGTTTTCATTCCCTGTATGTAGCTGCTGCTGCTGCTGCTGCGAGGCGTTGGCCTATGATGTTGTCATGGCCGGCTCTGCTCTCTCTCTGCCTGTCTGCAGCATACAGACACACTGGAGGCTCATGGGCTCATATGATGGGAGAAAATGGACGGCTGGTGGTGCTAGTCGGATGCATGGTGAAGATGATGTCGCTCTCATTCCTCCTGACTGCTTCCCTCCTCTTCTTCTTCCTCCTCTTCCTCTGCTGCTGCTGCTGCTCCACACTCTGCTGTGACTCTCCTCCTCCAGGCGGCCGGTTTAATCATGGAGATGGAGCAGAAGAAATGCGTGTCAACATATCCAGCTCGATAAAAGACAACCAGCACCACCAGTAGCATCACCACCTCCTCCTCCTCCTCCTCCTCCTCTTCCTCCACCCCCTCACACACACACACACACACACACACACACTGAACCAGCAGGCTCCTCTGCAGCATAAAGGAAAGCTTGTCCAATAATAAACTGAATGGGATAGAAATAGAGAGATGGGGGGAGGAAAAAATCACACAGTTACATCCTTTATTGTGCCCTTTAATCTTAAATCTGATCTTTTTACTCAAGTAAATTTCACACACTTGTAATTTACTTGAGTATTTCCATGTGATACTTTATACTCCACTACATTTCAGAGGCAAATATTGCACTTTTTTACTCCACTATATTTATTTGATAACTTTAGTTACTTTGCAGAATCATTCATTTTCATTCATTTCAAAATTTATTTCGAACATGTAGAATACCAAAAAAAATTAAAGAAAAAATAAAGAAAAAGAGAAGAAAGTTTAATCAATCATATGTTGAAGGACTGCTTTTACCACCTGTTCTTGCTTGAAGAGAGAACAGGACAATGGTTTTATGGTTTTAAAATTGGGGAAATAAAAAGTATAGCTACAAGCAGGAGAAAGACAATAATTTCCAGGTTAAGATTTGGTCACACAAGACTAAACAGTAGCCTACATTATCTAAAATATGAAAACATAATACAAAACAGAGGTGTCAGATATATATAATAAGAAAACGTTAATAAGAGAGATTAAATTGAAGTCTGATTTATGTGATAATTTCATGAGAATCATTCATTTAATTTCAAAATTTATTTCGAACATGTGGAATACAAAAAAAAATAAAATAAAAAATAAATAAAAAGAGAATGATCACACCAACAAGTGGACAGTCAGAAACAAGTAGTATTTACATACAATGAAAAGCATAAGAAAAAGAAATTGTCAAACACTTGATGCCTTGATTTACATATTCAAAAAGGAGTGAGAAGAAGTATAAATTTATTTAATCCCACCCCTTCTCCATAAATCATTCATTAATAATTAACCAGTTTCCTTATTGAGCCATACATGTACTCTTTTGTCTAACTATAATTATTATTATTTATAATTATTCTAACTATAATTATTACCTTTAATCTGTGTCATACAGAAATATAAATTAATTACTGATATAATTATCCTTATCAAAATATAAATTTGTTATCAATCCAGAATACCAATTCATTACTTATACAGTAATATAACATAATCACAATACCAATTCATTACTTACATATTTAACTTAATCATATTGACTATTTGTTATATTTTGTTATATGCGAATATTATTATTTATAATATACAATTTATAATATACAATATGCACGTGCAATACAACATCTTATAAGACCTAATGATTCCCGGGGAAGAGCAGTATAGTAAAGTTTAAAATAATTAATAATAGGTCCAACTTTACCAGCTGCAACATTAAAGTAATACACGTGTGAATGCATTAATAAGTATAATTCAATAATATAATACATATATATTATTCTGAAATGGGCTATTCTGCATGGTGAGTACTTTTACTTTTTGTACTGTAAGTAAATTTTGTAGCCAATACTTTTGGACTTTTACTTAAGTAAAATCTTGAATGCAGGTCTTTTACTTAAGTGCTTCTACTCTGTGGTATTGCTACTTTTACTAAAGTAGAAGATCTGAGTACTTCTGTCACCACTGATTTTGAGTGAATTTTAGGTACTTTACTTGAGTATTTCCATGTACATTTTAGAGGAAATATTTTACTTTTTACTCCACTACATTTATTTGATAACTTAAGTTATTGGTTACTTTGCAGAATCAGCTTAAACAGCAAATATAATTAAAAAAAAAAAAAAAAGATAAGACTTTATCAATAGCTGCAACATTTAAGTAAAGTAAGTAAATAAATTATGTTATTCTGAAATGGGTCATTGTGCACGGTGAGTACTTTTACTTTTGATGCTGATACTTTTGTACTTTTACTTAAATTACATTTTTAATGCTTGCAACAAAGTATTATAATAATATAAAACATGTTATTATTAATATTATATAAGTCAGTGTTTCAGGCTAGTCTCGGTAGGTAACCAATGACACTACTCTTCTTGACCTGTGTTTATCGCTGCTTTGACATGATAATAATTGTTATCTTTATTTAGAGCACTTTTCAAAACCCCCTTTACAAAGTGCTTCACGATGCCAGCAAAAAAAAAAATCAGACATAAAAAAATTAAAACATTATTTAAAAGAAATAAAGGACAGTTCAAAGAAATTAAAACTCAAATAAAATCAGGAAAGGGCTCTCCGATAAAGGTATGTTTTAAGAAGGGATTTAAAAGAGTTTACCGACTCAGCTGACCTGATTTCCTCGGGCAGATTGTTCCAGAGCCTCGGGTCCCTGACTGCAAACGCTCAAGTACGTACTGGTGCGTATGGAGGGTGAACAATATGATAACTTTAGGCAACGCCCCAGTTCACCACTAGTATACAATTCAAAATACAAGTGAATTGAAACAGAAAAAAACAAATGAATAAAAAGCTTTTTTTTTTTATTTGGAAGGATTATTTCTGACCCTTCCAACATATTCCACATTATATCCAAATACAACACACATTATGTATCATTCACAAAACATAAAGATTTTTCCGTCATTTTTTACATGTTATATACATTTTTTTAAACATTTTTTAGCTTATTTTGGTAAACATGAACAACATCCATTCATAATCACATATGTCAACATATCCATGCATATACAATCTGGTATTTTCACACTACATTGTCCTATATGTCACATTAGGATGGTGTACTAACATACGCTTGCAGAATACTGTATATATGGATGGTATTATTGAGTATAAAAACGGGTTTAAAAAAAGATGGAGGATGTGCTAGTGTGTTAGCTGGTATTCAACCGTGAGTGTATCTCATGACTGACACAAGTTCTCCGTTGTGCTTCACGGGTTTTCCTGGAATGTGCCGAGCTCGGACACAAACAATCACAAAGAGAACATCTTGGGAAAAAAGACATTCAGACGCATTACCATCAAGCTGCCGAGATATTGCAATTTTCCATTTTGCATTTATACGATATGTATTATTTTTAAACATTAAAAGAAACAGACAGTAAACTGAATCAACACAGGCACTTAATGATTGAAACCTGTCACTTGTCGTACCTACGGTGGTACGACAAGTGAAACGCAGGTTTGCTCAGAAACATGGGGACCACCTTAAAATCAGATACAATTCAGAGGACAAATACACATCCGTCGCTACTGCACAATGAGGACTCGTCACTTTTTGCGGTTGAGAAAGGCGGATGGGAAGAAGGCTCCTTCGCCGTCGCTTCCTGGCGAGCCGCAGGGGCTGTCTTCTCCACAGCTCATGTCCTCACAGGAGTCCTCGCTACAAGACAAGAGGAGGCCATTAATAAATACTCAGTGCTTAAAGTGAGAGCTGAAACTATTATCTGATTAATAAATGAGTGAACGGTTGTATAATGTCTGTCTGAGGTTCTGGAGGTGTTTAGTGAACCCTGAGGAAATAACCTTCCTGTTTTCTCTGCTTTGGCTTGGAGATACATTATCAAAAACAGAAAGCCTTTGTTACAAACAGGAAGTGTGGAATTTAAAAGATTTGGCTATTGACAGGGAGGCTCTAATGAAAAGATGCTATTGAGGTGCATTAAAAGCAGCATTTTTGGAGCTTGACTCAAGGTCAGGGTTTGTGCCCAAAGCCAAAGATGACGTCCTCAAATGTCTTGTTTTGTCCACAACTCAAAAATATTCAGTTTACTGTCATAGAGGAGTAAAGAAACCAGAAAATATTCACATTTAAGAAGCTGGAATCAGGGATTTTTTACTTTTTTTTTTACAAAAAACTACTCAAACAGATTAATCGATAATCAAAATATTTGGTGATTAATGTAATAGTTGACAACTAATCGATATATCATTGCAGTTATAGTCAGGGTGTCTCAGCCTCTGCCGTTTCAATTTGACCATTAAAAAAAAAAAAGTCTATCTCTTGGGAGTCCCACAACTTTATGGAAGTTCTGGAATGCCCCTTTAATCTGCAACAATTCTGATAATTAATTAACTGTTATATTAATAGTCATATATCAAACAAAAATATCAAACATTGACTGGTTCCAGCTTCTCTGACGTGAGAATTGCTGTTTTTTTGGTGTTTTGTATCATTAACTGAATCTGACGTCAACTTGGGTTCTGGGAAACTGTGTTGGACAGTCTGCACTATTTTCTGACATTTTATAGACTAAAATTTGATCAAAAGAATATTAGATTTATCAATGAAGAAAGTGTTTTTTGTACCAGGGGTAAACATATTTATTTCTGCTGTAAAGTCGGGCATTTTAACATGGAGGTCTATGGGGATTGACTCCCTTTTGGACTCTCAAGTGGCTTTTCAAAGAACTGCAGTTTTTGGCACTTCAGTATTGGCTTAATTTCTCAGCACCGGAGGTTGCCGCTTGGTTGCAGCCCAAGTTCAGAGTTATATCAATTTAGGTAATAAGGCCACAGTAATATATTACACTGTAGCAAATAAGGCTTTTGGATTGGTAAGACTGTCTTCTCCAGTACTCATTTCACCATTTATGGGTCCACTCTAAAATGAAACTTAATTTTTTTTAATTACTGTTAGCAGCTGTGATTGTTCTGAGTCATGAATTTGAGGACTTCAAAATTAGTCCGTTGGCATTCAGGAATGACCTTATCGTCAATATCTCACCATCACAGCACAGTTTATTCAGTCAGAAGAAAGGCAGCATGAAGGAAATAGAAAAAAGTGGACTATTAACCTCTCACTCTCGTCCCAGCTCCCCTCAGGAATGGTTGGCAGGCCGGGCACACTGAAGTGATTGGCCTGAAGGTTCTGGGCCGTTCTCCTGGAGACGATCCAAACAAGCTTTTTGTTGTCCGGTTTGTTACATTCACTTGAGCGGTATTCAGTCATGCATTTGGCCACAAGTTCCTTCCAGTGGAGCAGCTCGCTGTCGCTGATCTGTGAAGAAGACAAACAGGAAACATCTGAGAGGCTGCAGACAGGAATAGTCTTAAAATACGCTGTCATCAACAAGTGGTTTTCCACATACTTTATGTGCACGTGGTCAGGCAGCGACATCGTCACATTGTACAATTTCAACACAAGTATTTATAATACAAAGCAGAGACATGTGAGAAATTATGGAATTGGAGGAGTAAAGACTTTAGCATATTAGCCACATAAAAGACTTGAATGCTGCTCAATATGTGTTAAAACATAAGGTGATGCTAAAATAGTGACACAAAAAATGAATTATGGAATCTCTCATAGTTTCGTAGTGGGCGAAAAAGTCCAGAGAAACAGAGAATTAAAAGTCATCAGATACTATAAAAAGCCTCATGGAAGCACTATAAAACATTTAATGGCCACAATTTTGATAATAAATTGATTGTTTAAGTCA
>CAKALU010059849.1:84416-94820 GCA_916700995.1 Hozukius guyotensis | reverse complement strand
TTTAGCCCTATTTGGTCCGATTTGGCTTTTTTTAAATTACAACAGTAGAAATCAAGGTCGTAGATGTAGTCATGTTAAGGTTTGGTTCATCCTTACTGTGAGGCCATACGTACATGTACAAGCCAATGAAGCAGTGTATGTGTACTATGATTAGTCAATAGGGTAACGTCTTTTTAAAAAGCCACAGTAGTTGGTTAGTTAGCTAGTGAGTTGGTTTGGGCAGTTAGAGGCTATCGATGAATGAATATTACCCATTCCATTGCAGTTACTGATGCTGCACAAATTGGTCACAAATGGTCCATTGGTTATAGATTAAGTCGGCAGTTTATATTCCCCAACATTGATTTGCACCTTGCTGGGCAATGTCAAACCTCTTTCACCTCTCATAATGACCAAAAGGCAGAAAATATAGTACCTTGTTGGCACCGTAGGAAAAGGGGATCCACACAAAAACCCATTGGAATCCGCGAGTAAGTCTAGTCACCTGTTGATCACTCAATCCATGTAGATTTTAAATGATTCATGTCCTTGTTCCAAAATCCAAGGCACCTATTCATTCATTTTGGTTGTATTTTACCATGTGGCTTAGAACCAGGTGTACCTGCTCAGAAGGGTTGGCTTAAACGTAGAGCATGCTTGGTCAGTCAACCATCCAACAATAACACAAGATGAAATGTCAAGCCAGTTTCTCTCCCATCGTTGAGATCATATTTCTTCACACTGTCAAAAGATTATTATTTTTTTGTCGTTTTTAAATACAATCAGCCCACTGGGCCTCCTGCTTTATCCTCTAGAGGTGCGGTAAGCAGCAGCGGTGTGAGCTCCAGGAGGAGGTAAAGGCCCTTAGAGGACAGCTGGAGGCGACCAGGGAGGAGACAACCTGCCTGCAGGCCCTGCTGGAGCAGAGGTCCCAGGAGGGGAGGAAATCCCAGGAACTCATGGAGGAGAAAAACAAGGAACTCCGGCTCCGGCAGCAAGAAGCCCAGCAAGTAATGTTCTAGCGGAGATCATGCATTATGTGGTTTATAATATAACTAATTAGATTATATATAAACCATGATCCAGTAACTATGTGTCGATTTTGATAGGTCATTGAACTTAGCTGATTTTTCTAGCATCTTGCCAGGTTGAATAAGGCCCAAAGCTGCTGCCAGACTCTGCATGCAGAAGGAGAGACACTGAGGCTGAAGCTGCATGACAGAGAGAGGATGATAGAGGGCAACATCCAGATGCACAGCCGCACCATCGACGACCTTCACCAGGAGAACAGCCTCCTCAGCAACCAGCTAAACCAGCACAAGCTGGAGATTCAGCAGCTCAGGGTCAGAAACATGGCCAAAAACTTTATTGAAGTAGGATTTGAAGTAAAACTTTTCCTTATCAAGCCTTCAATTGATTTTTTTATTCTTATTGACTTTCATACCACTAACCTCCCGCTCTTTATGCTGATTAGGCCGAGTTAGACCGGCACAAGTCAGACCTGGCTGCGGCGGAGCACGAGAGGCAGCAGCTGCAGGCCTCTGTGGCTGAACAAAGTCAGCGTGTCCAGGAGGAAACTCTGGAGAAACAGCAGCTCACCATCCAGCTGGAGGTCCAGCGCATGCAGTTTCTCACCCTCACTAGTGAGTTGAATGTGCATCACCACACAGGAGATCAATATCCAGCATATAAACAAAACTATGGTCATGAAAACAAACTAGACTGCACTTTCCTCACTATAATAATGAATGAATGAATAAATAGTTTTCATGTCAGTTCGTTTACGTGACCTCGTGGGATTATGCAGACACATTAATCATCAACAAACCAGACACTCCAATATGTACGTTTGTGTACCCACCAGCATCTAACAGCACAATAGTGTCCCAGCAGATGTCCAACATTTAGATAGATATAAACATTATATACAAATATAAACAAATACGACCCAAGTGCAACAAAATCTACATTTATGCAACAGTTCATATCGATTAAAACATTATATTTCTGATTCAGTTCATGAATAAACAATATATAGTCTGTATCACACATAAAGTACGAGGCTTTTGTCTATCATAGGTTATTTCTTTCCTCCTGTTCCATGATTTGGAAATTTATTCAGGAAACATTGTCCAAAAATTATTCAATTAAAGCTCCAATTCTCAATTCTAATAAAATCTGAAGTTTTTAAAACTTTGTTTTGTTTTAAACTATGTTTGACAGTGGAGAATAAAATTAGTTTTCCACCTTGTTAAGATCACAGTATTCTTTGGTAGTCCTCCTGGATAATACAATACACATGTATTAATTACCACACAATATAGTTTTCATACTAGTGCATCCAGGCCTTTTCATTCAACAGGAATTACACAGTGCTGTTCCTAGAAAGAGTTCAGCTCTCACAGCTTTCTGCCAAATCAAATGATCTTCTTGTCCCGCTGTGCTGAAAAAAAAAACAAAGAACCACGTTTGGTATGTTTTCATTGTCAACCAAGCCCTTCCATTGTTGTGTGTGTTAAAGTGTGTTTCTCTCTGTGGACATGATGCATGTGTTTGTGCGGGCACGATTTCAGAGGAGCACAAGGAGCTGCAGCAGCTCCACAGCTGCAAGAACGAGGAGCACGAGGGTGCGGTGCTGAAGCTTCAGAGTCGGCTGAGGAACGCCCATGACGAGCTGGACCAGGTCGGGAGCACCCTGAGGACCCTGGAGGGAGCTGACGGACACGGTTAGATCCATGACACGATTTAAACTGAGGCTTAATTAAAAAATCTCATGTTCAAAGAAACATTCTCTGATTTACATCCAATCTAGGATCAAGTGGACGGATAAGAGTGATTAATTTGGATCGTAATTAAGTCTAGGAATGCAGACAACTCAAAAAAATATTAGTATAGTTCAGTGAAATTGCAAATATTAATATATCCTCCTCCACTCTATTCCAGTCTGAGAGATATAATCTGACATGTGTAACCATGAACATATGTCTGTGATATGTTCAAAGCCTGTCCAAGATTAAATCTCTGTGATTTACAATATCTTCTGATATATTATGTGCATGATGTTCTTTCTCTCTATATCACCTCCTCGCCCCTTTTCTGACTCTTTGTCGCTTTGTCTTGTGGGATTGTTTCCACCTCAGGCCTCCAAGTAGCCATGGACATGCAGGAGGAGATCACTGCCAGGAGAGAGCAGGTTGACTCTCTGCAGGGCAAAATCCAACATTTAGAGGAGATTATGGACAAACTGCAGCAGGTAAAAAAACACACTAATGTACCAGCGTTTCTGTAGATCATCCGGCTTCTCTCCAGTGAAGTTGAATTGAGATCTTCAGATATGAACCGTTCATGTTACTCAAATTACAGCGAGCAGAGACCCCTCAACAGCGACTTAATTTGAGCAAGTTCAGGTGCTTCTGAAGCAGAGTGGCTATTAGACATAAATCAAGTCTTTGAGGACGTTTTGAAGAGTTTTAGATTTATTCTTTGACACCAAATTTCTCTACTGGGACAACTTTGCCCAGTCCCACAAAAAAGCATTTTCACATGTCAACACCATTTGTTCCTTGTTTCTGTCGACTCTCCCAATCCTATCCAGGAGAAGCGCTACCAGAGCCTGGAGAACGAGCGTCAGCTCCAGCAGCTTACCTTCGTCAGGGAGGAGAAGAGACAACTTGGTAATGAGCTGGAGGCCATTCACTCCAAAGATAAACAGCTGAGGGAGCGGATCGGCCAGCTGGAGGCAATCCTTCACAAGGTGGAGCTCATTTACGCTTTATTCTAGTCATTATATCACCACCAAATGTTATCTGGTGTTAAGAGAAGCCTGGATAAAATGATGACAGACTGAAATACGTATAACGTTTCAAGTCAAAACAGTACACACACATTTTTATGATATTTTTCAACGATGAAGTGTTGGCCTTGAGGTTAAAGTGCCGACCACGAACAGCAACATCTTCTCTGCTTTGTGTCTGTTTTTTTCATTCTGAGAATAACAATTATTATCTCCCTCTGGATCAAAACTAAAATGTCCTGTTCTTTTTCTGTGTCCATCACTTTGTTATTGTGTTATGTTCTCTTTATCTTCCCAAAGATGTCAGAGAGTTTTGCAGACTGTCAAGATTTCATCCAGCTGCAGGAGCAGGACTTTTTCCGTCTGAAACTCCAACACGCCCTGGATTTGAAGGTAGAGCTGATTACAGACAAAGCGTCTATCTGTAAGAAGGAATAGGGCTAGAGCTGAGCAAAAATTCTTCAGTTGTAACGAATGTAATCTTTTCTGTAGGAGCTCCAAGGTCCGAATTTTCACACAGCTCTGAATGCACCTCCACCTGACCTCCTGAACTCCCCGTCCCCATCTGCACTCACCGTTCCACCCTCCTCCCAGCACGCCTCCAACGCCCAGATCACAACGGTACAGCCAGGCTCTCCTTATATCTCGCCTAACTCCTACGGTTCCAGCCCATCAAGTGCATGTGGGAATCATTGTTTATTTGGCTGAACAGACACAAGCTCAGCACATCTGCTCGGCCTTTAAATCAAAAACATACACGGCATTACATTCCTGTGGCAAGGAGAGAAACCTGACTGTAAATCACCTCAACAAAGCAGTTTGGTTTGTCTTAAAGGGGAGCTCAACCTTTTTTGTGTCAAGGACCCCTAAATTGAGACACATTAGGTCACAGACCCCCATTTGATAAGATTTTGCTTCAGGGACCTCCATCTGAAAAGATTTTGGTTGTTAGATAAGACTATACAGAATTCTATAGTAGCCGTGGAGGAAGTGAAACCTCAGAGTAGTCACTCTTATGTCTCTTACTCACATTGGGCTCACTTCTATGTAAAGGATAATGTACAGCGAGCCGGTCATTGTTGTGAAATAAACCCTGACGCAAAGCGGAGGGGTCTCTCATCGCCCTGAAGGGGTTTATTTCACAACAATGACCCGCTAGCTGTACATTATCACACTTATTAAATGGCTACTTACTTTAAAAATCAATAATTTGAGTCCGACATCAGAACTGCACCCATAGCAACGGTCTATTATACATAGCAACGGTCTGATTGACCAATCAGAATCGAGTATAAAGTCAAAGAAAGCCGTGAAATAAAGTGAATTAAATAGTGAAAATAAACTATTCCCCATTTTTCTGGGGACCCCCTGTAACTCCCTTAGGGACCCCTGGGGGTCCTCGGACCCTTGGTTGAGAACCACTGGTCTAAGACAGTCCAAAAAATATTAGTAAACATGAACAACTCTCTCCCAAATCCAAAAACAAGAGAGCTAAAACTCATATTTGTGATGTCATAGGGTATAAAGTGTGGAGCTGCTCCATCGACAAAGAATTGGTTAAGACGTTATTGATGACACTGAGAGCACCCAGGAGATCGTTCTGAGTATATGGGAACATTTTCTGTTTCACAACTGAGAACACTACAAAAGAATAAAGCTCATTTAGGTATAAAAAAGAAAACAAACCTTGTGTAGCTTGAGTTCACAAGTATTGGTTGAACTTTACTAGGCCATGGAAATAACATATTCTTAATTTAGGTGGTGTTCCGCTGTCATAGTGTGTTTTTTACTGACTTAAGATTAAAAGATCTTGTTGCTAATTGCACAGATATTTGTGAGATCTTGTATTCCCTCGTCTCTCGGTTCAAACTAAAGCTAATCAGACCAGCTATTTACTGTATACTAGTGACACCACCACAGCAGAGCATTGACATTGTCTTTCTCTCCCCTCTCCTCCAGCAGGACAGCCCCGCCTGGGAGCGCAGGTTTCTCGTCAAAGAGCTGAGAGGAGTGATTTCGGAGAACCGCAGACCACACACAGATAACAGGAGGAGGTCCGCACCGGAGAGAGTGCAAGGAACCACATTGTACGTCTGGCTCCATTCCCACACACTGCAAGGATTATCTCTGTTCTTAGGCTAGCTTAGGTCACATCTGAAAATCATGTGATGCTGCTAAGTGAGCAGGAAGTCGTTTGGAGTGGAGGATGAGGAGGAGGAGGAGGAGGGGGGTCCATACATGAGTGGTTTCATTAACCACACTGTGTTTCACTGCTTTTACTGTACTATATCATAAAAAGATAAAGACAGGCTGTTGACCTTGTTTAGTTAAAAAAAACTCTTAAGATATCTGTTATGGACTCATGGAATGTGATATGTGTGTAATGTCTCACTGTATATTTTAATATCCCCCCTGCACCCACAGCAGCACTGACAAGGCAGAAGAAGTAAAAGCTGACTCCAGATTGAGAAGAAAAACCTGCGGCAGGTAGGGAGCGCGCCCAAACCTAACCAACTCTTTTGTTGTTTGAATGTTTTGAGCGTGATTTAGTAGTCTCAAGACTACGAGACGCTCACACCATCTTCCCACTTGACCTTTTACCCCTCATGCAACATGCAACGGTGCCGCAAAGTGCCACAGGAGGCTGTGTAATGTGATGTCATCATGTGTGTGTCTGTTTGTGCATACATTGTGTACAGCGAGCCACATTTCCCGAAGGCAGCCGAGCTCAACGGAAAAATAAACAACGACCAATCCTTCAGTGAGAGTGAGTTTTCTCAACTACTTTGTCTTTATCGTGCAATCCAGCAAAAAAAAAATTCCAAAATATGTCAGTTTCTCGTTACACCTTTCATGAAAAATAATCTGCAGCTATTTTAATAATTGATTAATCGTTCAAGTCATTTTTTTTAAGCAAATCTGGCAACTATTCTCGTGAGGATTTCTTGCTTTTCTCTGTTTTATGTCATTGGTAATTCATTTTATGTGATTGGGATGTTTAGGTGTGCAAAACAAGCAATTTGAAGATGTCACCTTGGCATTTTATACTATTTTATCAATAATGAAAATAATTAGATAGACTGAATAAATACAATTTTTGTCAACATCAATATTCAATTCTCTAACATATAAATTATGATTTTTCTAGGCCGTGTTCTCTCGAGTCCAGCGACTGCAGCGAGGTACATTTCCTCCCCACATCTTTTCTCACTGGGCCGCAGGTCACCCGTCCACACTCTCTTGACCTCTGACCCCAACAGCTGACAGTGACACAACAGACCTGAGGCTGACTCCTCTTATCAGTAAGTCGTTACTGTTGTGCATCATATACGTATACACACACCGAGTCATTGAGCACAGCAAGAGATGTCATAGCACTCGAGTCTGATGCGTCAGGATGTGATGAGGCAACAAAATCCAGTTCAGCAATAGTAAACTTCCCTGTTATATGTGCTCTTCAGCAGCTCACAGATTTCTCATAAAATTGTGTAAATGTTGATCACAATTTCTGCAATTCCAATAACGTCACATTTTTTTTGTCTTTCAGAAAGCTCCTTTTTTATTTTAAAGGCTACCCAGATGAAGGATGAAATCACCAATCATGTGTATTTTTGTAATTTATTGTTTAAATAAAGTTAAAAAAAATGTGTTTGAGTTGTTATTTCATACCAGGAATCGTGCCAAATTTAAAAATAAATGTGTCATACATTTTCATATTTGGCGGTACACACAGTATAACAAGCTTGATACATGTATGGAGGAATAGTTAACAATAATGCAGCACTTATATTTGCTGTTCAAGTCAATTTTAGCAACCCATTAAACATAAAACCTCTGCCCTCCCTCTGCTCACACACAGTGCTTAATTGTCCATGTTTCCTTGTCTAGCGAAACAAACACATTTCAGACACACTTCTCCTTTTGCTACTTTTCTAAAGGCTGGTTTTAAAGAGCATTTCCTGTATACAAATGCTGCGAAACCCTTACGCAGTTCTTTTGAAATCCCTCCTCTAAATGTATATGTCTCGCCTTTTAGCCTTGGCAGTGGTATTCCATTGTGAGATTACATAACATGTCACAGCTAAGGTTTCATACACCTGTTTCAGCTCCTCATTCTGTCAGCAACCCAACTGTCTCACATATAGTCCTCGTCTTATCATGTGTTTGGATCTGGCAAAAGCTCCTTACTGTGTGTTTTCTTGGATTTTTCTAATCAGCAGCCATCAAAAGTGATATTTTGCCACTCTTTGTGGGTTTAAGATTTTGTGAACTTCACTATTTGTACATTATTTGGCTCAGAGGCTTTTGAAATCGTCCTGTTTATGTGTGGCTGTGACAGGATTTCATTCTTGACCTGATAAATCGTTGGCGTCCTCCACTTGAATGGGGAAAGTTGGTGATGAAGAGTCTTGAAGGCCCAGTATTGCAGATTCAGTAACATCGGTCTCTTCGTCCTGCAAACATAAGTCCCCTTGTATCATGGTTCTTGTGTAAGGTCTGAGAAACCGTAACATTTATGTTATTTTTTCAGTGTCTTTAGTGTCTCAAACTTACCAGAGAGGCAAACCATCTGCTGAAAAGATAGGCGGCTACTTTCCTATCCTCGTCGGTTGATTCACTTTGACCGTCCGGCCCTTTCTGGTAACATTTCCATTCATCTGTAGAACATAATGGTTGCTGGTGTTTGGATTTTGGACCTCAGGGCTGCTTGAAAATGATTGAGAAGTAATGCCTTATTACAGACATTCTGTTGTTTATTTTCCAATCCTTGGATTGAAGTAATTTAGATTTTATTAATACTACTTGCATTTTATCGGTAGAAGTTCTGCGTTTTGCTCTGTTCACTTCTTCTCTACTTGGCTCTGCACAGTTTTCTTCATCAGCCTCCCCCGCATGGTCTCCTGTAGGCGTAGGAAGTGCAGAGGAGCTGTTTACGCTCATGTCTGGGTCCAAAACGGATACCACCTTATCAAATAACTGTAGAGAAATAAAGACACCATGTAAATATGTTTTAACACAGGATATAATTGTTAATACTGGCTTCATTGTTCTGGCACAATACAGTGTTGGTAGTCCAGATGGCTGTCATCTCCACTCACCTCTGGGGTCATGTGATCCTTATAGTGTGGGAACATAGCCAGAGGATGCTGTTTGAGCTTCTCCTCCACGGCAGCCACGTATTCTCTACGAATCTGCTTTTGGATATTCTGCTTTGAAAAGCAAGCGTGTTCTTTAGAGATGGACTTTCTAGGCTTTGGAGTGGAGTCGTGGTTGTTTGGAGTTTCATGGAAAATAACCGGTGAGACACCTCTGTGGTCCCCGGATAAGACTGACGTGCAACTACTGAAGTCATCGAGGTTCACGTTTACAAAACGACAACAACTGCCGACGGAGGAAATCTTGTTTGCTGGAGCTTTAAGATACTTTGTCTGCAACCTCTCCTTGTACCTGAGGATTAACAAAAAAATAACTTTACTAATCTTATAAAGCTGTTTCAGATACTTAAATATCAGTTGAAACAATGTGGATACAACACAAGTCAAGGATGAGGATACTTTATAAGTAAACTGCAGGTGTGTCATGTAGAAAAATATCCTCGCCTCAGGGATACTATACCAGACACAAAGTGGCAGACAGTAATAATAATAATACATTTTATTTACTTTCAAAACACTCAAGGTCACCTTACAGGGCGAGGCCATGGATGGCCTCAAAGGTGAGGAGCAGAATCTTGAATTCAGTTGCGATATTTAACCGGGAGCCAATAAAGATGCTGAAGGACAGGAGTGATGTGATTAACGGAGGGGGTTCTGGTGATGATGCGAGCGGCAGAGTTCTGGACCAGTTGAAGTTTATGGATGGTTTTGAGAGGGAGACCAAAGAGAAGGGAGTTGCAGTAATCAATGCGGGATGTAACCAGGGTGTGAACGAGAATAGCGGTACTGTTGGGTGTGAGCAGGGGTCAGCGACCTTTACTATCAAAAGAGCCATTTTAGGCAAAAAGGAAAAAAGAAATCTGTCTGGAGCCGCAAAACATTTGAGCATTGTGATGAAGGTAACACAGCCTATAGTCTAAGTATATAGTATATAAGTCTAATGCAGTGAGGGCCAAAGAGCAAATGTACTACGGAGTATTAGGGTCACATTGAGGGAAAAAAAATCTAAGATTTCCAGAATGAAGTTATAATATTTCGATAAAAAGTCGTAATATTATGAGAATAAAGTCATAACTTTACGAGAAAAAAAGTCGATATATTACAAAAATAAAGTCATAACTTAACGAGAAAAAAAGAAAATAACACGTAAAATTACTACTTTCTAATATTATGACTTTCTTCTCGAAATCTCAGATTTATTTATTTTCCTCAGTGTGGCCCTAGTACTCCGTTGTACCGTTGTACCATAGACCTACAACAATGATAAATAAAAATGAAAATGTGAACAAAAAAACAGTTATTCATTTCCACTAATTTCTTTTAAAAATCCACTGGAGAGGGGTTAAAGAGCCGCATGTGGCTCCGAAGCCGCAGGTTGCTGACCCCTGCGTGTGAGGGACGGGCGAAGGCGATTAATGTTACGTAGATGGAAATATGCAGACCGAGTGACATTATTGATGTGAGTTTGGAATGATA
>CAKALU010059849.1:62056-84396 GCA_916700995.1 Hozukius guyotensis | reverse complement strand
CCGCAAAACATTTGAGCATTGTGATGAAGGTAACACAGCCTATAGTCTAAGTATATAGTATATAAGTCTAATGCAGTGAGGGCCAAAGAGCAAATGTACTACGGAGTATTAGGGTCACATTGAGGGGAAAAAAAATCTAAGATTTCCAGAATAAAGTCATAATATTATGAGAAAAAAGTAGTAATATTACGAGAATAAAGTCATAACTTAACGAGAAAAAAAAGTCGTAATATAATAAGAAAATAGTCATAACTTTATGGGAAAAAAGTCGTAACATTACGAGAATAAAGTCATAACTTTACGAGAAAAAGTCGTAATATTACGAGAAAAATGTAGTAATATGAGAATAAAGTCATAACTTTACGAGAATAAAGGTCGTAATATTACGAGAATAAAGTCATAATTTTACAAGAAAAAAAGTCGTAATATAACGAGAATGAAGTCATAACTTTACGAGAAAAAAAGTCGATATATTATGAAAATAAAGTCATAACTTAACGAGAAAAAAAGAAAATAACACGTAAAATTACTACTTTCTAATATTATGACTTTATTCTCGAAATCTCAGATTTATTTATTTTTCTCAGTGTGGCCCTAGTACTCCGTCGTACCGTCGTACCATAGACGTACAACAATGATAAATAAAAATGAAAATGTAAACAAAAAAACAGTTATTCATTTCCACTAATTTCTTTTAAAAATCCACAGGGAGCCACTGGAGAGGGGCTAAAGAGCCGCATGTGGCTCCGAAGCCGCAGGTTGCTGACACCTGGGTGTGAGGGACGGGCGAAGGCGATTAATGTTACGTAGATGGAAATATGCAGACCGAGTGACATTATCGATGTGAGTTTGGAATGATAGTGTACTGTCGAGCATGTCACCCAGACAGTGTAATAAGGTCATAGTTGCTGCTGAGCACCACAGCTATAGTTTCTGTATGAATAGCGGGTTTTCATCAGTTCCCGTTTCCCTTTCTTTTTCACTTTAAATTTTTAGCATAAGCAGATTTTCTTCTGTACTGGAGCATTTTTCCACATTGGAGCAGGAAATGCTTCTCTATTTCAACCACATGCACGTTGCTCTCCGAGTTGTCTTTTTATATCCTCCTTTATGTTTTGCCAGTTGGACACTCAGCCTGCACTTGACTGGAGATCAGTCACTGTGTCATATCTCTGACGAAAAAAAGGAGAAGATAAGACAATTTATATTCTCTCTACAGAGGGCCTGATAATAATTCAGGCTACTTTGATGTTGTTTCATAACAGGGTTTATTCTGGTGGGATCCCATAGCTGGATAGAACCTTATAAAAACTGGTTGTTCAAATATATCCTTCTTTATTTGTACAGAGAAGCCTACTGTTGTTCTTAGTGATATTATATTTTGCAGCATCACAGTGCAGTTTGAAAAAGTAGTCCCTTTAACCTGTTTCCAGGTAAAAGGGACTACTTTTTGAGGATACATTCCAAATCACATACTTTTTCTTTTTTACTTTTAGTACAGCTGCCCTTACAAAGTACGTACTGTTGCATGCAGTATGCATACAATTAGGATTACTCTGTCAAAACATTGTGCCTTGAACTTTGACCTCTCCCTCATATATTCGCAGCACAGAGGATTGTGGGTCAGAATAGCCAGTAAAGCATGCTGGCTTGCATACTGCAAAATGCGACCGGATGTAGTAGGACATCTTGGTATTTTTGGCATTCTGTATTTGACATACTATGATATTGGGACATACTAAATAGTATGGTAGTATGGGTATTGGTACGCACATCAGGTTTCCTGCTAGTTGTTGAACTTTCACAAAGGCAGTAGTAGTTGCAGGTCTACTGTATTGGCTGCAAACCATATCCAAGTTTTGTTAGATTTGGTTGTTTTTTATCATTAATACAGACTTTTTACAGAATATCTGGGATGCTTATGTTCAGGACATTTGTAGAAGAGTGGCTGATTGCACAAAATCGTCTTTTCACATCAAGTAAAATGACGATATATATCCTGACACTATATCAATTTGTCAACCATTAGAGATTTTGCTGCACCTCTTTCAAATTTTGGGGTGTATTAGGCCGTTGCAGGTAATGTTACACATTAATGAGCAGCACTAATAGCAATATTGGATTTTTTTTTTGCATGAATGTGATGAAGTATCTTGATTTGTCAGTCAAAAACAGACAATCCTATCTGGTTATTTTATCCATTAAATTTCTCAATTGTTATTTTTACAGAACGACAGATAATCTCAATTGTTGATATTACTTCTGGTTTAACAACACTTAACTCTGTCTCAAATTTCTCATTAGCATTACATATTTCTTTTGTCCTGTTAGTATGTTTGACGAGTACGAAATGCTAACAGTGTATTTTTGTTATCCTAGCCTCTTTGACTCTCTGCTTAGCGACAGGCTGATAATGAGTACCTCAAAGGTATTTTTTATCTTAAATAAATAGACTGAAATTCATCATCCTGCTGTCCGTTGCCATGAACATACACGGGTCTAAATGAAGCAGCTCAGTGCCTATTTTAAATAGCAGTCTGTCCATGCCTGCAGTGATATTTGTCTTTCTGCCTCTCCCCTTTCCTCCTCCTCCTCTGAATTCTAAGTATTTCTCACCTCCCCTCATATCCGTCTATTTCTCCGTCCTCTCACTGGTTCAGTTCAGGTGAGCAAACACACAGAATAGCTATAAATGATGAAAGTAATAATCCATCACATTTACATAAACACAGTAAATCATCAAGTGAAAGACACAGAGATACTTAAGCATCTTTATTACTGCTGGTATGCCAGGCAGTGTCCACATCTACAAGTCTACAAGAACTGTAATTCTAAGTACAATCTTGAGGTACTTTTCTGCTTTTTATTTTACTTTATACTTCTACTACTGCATTTCAGAGAGAAACCGTGTACTTTTTACTCCACTACATTAATCTGACAGGTGTAGTTGGTGACTTTGCAGATTACAATTTTACATGCAAAACATATCAAATCAGTTTTTTATGTCACATATGCACAAAAAAATCTGATATGGGCCACTTTTTTCCTGCAGTGTGAACATCGCCTAAAACAGTGGTAGAAAAATGTACTCATATCTTTTACTTTAGTAAAAGTAGCAGTAAAAATACACCCTAAAGGGGACTCTGAAAGGGGACATTCTGCATAATGAGTACTTTTTAAACTTTGAGTACATTATGCTGATAATACATTAATTTAAAGGTCCCATATTGTAAAAACTGACATTTTCATGGCATTTATATTATAAAGTAGGTTTAACTTCTATATGAATAATGCAAAAGAATCAAAACGCTTAATCCGCAGAGAAATACACACAGCCCGTATTCAGAAACTGAGCTTTTGAAACAAGCCGTCAGGATTTCTGTCCATTTGTGATGTCACAAATCTACAATATTTAGACCATTTCACAGTTTTAAACGTAAACTTTCTTAATGTGTCCCAGTTTATTTCCCGTTGGTGAATGACATCAGCTGACAGGAAGTAAACATGGACTGAAGCTGTTGCCAAGCAACGCAATTCTGTTGCAATTCCATTGAAATGTACTAAAATGGAGCGTTTCAGACAGAGGGTAAATACAGGTATATTCAAGCAGACAGTACGAGGAAAATAAAGTAGTTTTTTTAACATTAAAGCATGTAAACATGTTCTAGTAGAAACCCAAAATACAAGTATGAACCACAAAATGTCCCCTTTATCAAAATTTTAAATGCAGGACTTTTACTTGTAATGTAGTATTTTCTCCCATTACTGGTCTTAAGCTATCAAATAAATGTAGAGAAGCTAGCTGTAAGAAAATGTTGTTCAGTAACGTTATAATGTTAGAAGTAGAAAGTAAATGCTCTAATAAAGTACAAGTACCTCATAATTGTTCAGTACTTGAGTAACGTTACTCATGTCAGTTACATTCCAGCACTGGTAGGCTGTTCACAACAAGTCACCCAGGAAATGAATTTCTTTAGCCAAAATGGAGACATAAAGACATTAAATGTCACTTACCAAGGGAAAATGGGCCTCGTGGTTTTTGTCTCCATCTCTCGTTATTAATATTATTTATTTAATAATTAATAATAATAACAAAAAAGCTTCTTTAACGTCACATTTGCAATGGCTGAGAATTAAAGTCTGGCTCGCGACCTGCACAGCTATGTTTGTTACTTGGTAACCAGTTTGTTACTTGGTACCCATGGTAACCAGCAGTGGAGACTCTTGTGGAGGAGGGTGTTGGATTTTATGAGAAAAGGGGACGTTAAATAACCGGTTTACATTAAATTAAACGCATAAACATCTACATTTACAGTCGACCAGTACTAGCAGAGCAGTAACACGTCTTGTTTAAGGAATATACATCCACCTAAAATAGATGTTTCCGTTTAAATCAGTGTTATTCTTCCGGTATGTTCTCAGGCTATGTGTGGACTTTAAATGGAGGAGTATAGATAGCCAAAGTGTATGTATGAGTGGTGGTATATGATTACCTATGAAGTTAGGTGTATTTATAGTGTTTAACTATGTGGTTACAGCTGTTGTGTGTTGTTTGTGTGGCAGTATTGCATTACAGTAGTAGGCATTGTAGTTTTAGGCAAGCTTTACCTCATCTTAAACAGATTGTATAAAGGTTATTGTGATTAAATTAATCAAATGTCCTCTATATGGGCCCTACTATTTGAGCACTAGGGGGCTCTCCTTGTTAGAACATTTGCGGTTTATTTTATGCCAGCCTGAACCACAGCACCATGCTATACCATCATCTGTAATCTGTAATGCTGAAATATACTATTTAGATATAACTTAGATGTATTTAAGCCCTTTGCTTGAGTAGTAATACCACAATGTAAATATACTCCACAGGTAAAAGCCCTGCATTCATTATTTTACTTAAGTAAAAGTGCACAAGTATTATCAGCCAAATGTTCTTCAAGTATCACAAGTAAAAGTACTCATGTGTTATATTCACGTATTACAAGCAGAATTTTAATGTTGCTGCTGGTCAAAGTGGAGCTAATTTTAACTGATTCATTTACTTTATCTATTTCAGAGCATAATATTTTATAAAAATGATGAGTAGATGTTTTGCAAACTGTAGCTATCAAAAAAGAAGTGAGGTAAAAAAGTACAATATTTTCTTTTTATCAAGTACAATAAAATGGAAAGGTAAATAAATACATACATTATACTATTAATTATGCGAAACTATCTGCCTCTGCTTTTGCAGTTCTTTTACTGATGTTTACATCTAACATAGCAGATAGTTTACAGTAATTGAGAGATTCTTTAGAGCTTCTCATGCGTAGAAAAGTGATTGTTGTTGACTGGATTTAATCACATGTCCTTCCCTTCAGGGCCGATGAATTAACTAATTAGCCCGAGTTCAGGTCCCCGGATTCTCCTGCTGTTTAAACACCGGGGAAAACACTGCTGGGACAGAGAGACTACTGTTTCCTCTCTTTCAGCTCTGATGATCCCTATTTATAGCAACAAACTAACTCCGTAAACAGTTTCAATGCAGTCAGTGAACTGTCTTAACGCGCCGTTCCAGTTTGTTTGTTTGCCAGCGACACAGAGTGCAGCTATTAAACAGTGACATCTGAATGCACATTTGAGATTGGACAGCTTCAATTCTTTGTATACTACATTTTGCGCAATTAGCCTTCAAGATCCTGTAATGGATGGAGTTGTTAAAGCACCTGTTGAGTTCTTACTAAATGAAAAAACAGTGTTGAAAGAACTCATAACTTCTAATAATAAGAGTTTTTATGCTTTGGAAAAGCCCCGGATAACAAAACATCAGCTGATGGAAAGGGCAAACAACTGTATGTCTTTTGTAGCTTTTCACAAAGCAAGCATTAAAAATCTAATACAGCGTTCTGGTATCGATGCAATCAGTTTCCAGTAAAATCTATGAGCTTCTGTAGGCTGTGAATAGTTTTGCCTTTTCCTCTCGCCTGTAGGTTCCTCGTGCTGTCACAGGACCGCTCTGAGCCGCTGACATGATAGCAGCAGCAACACAGGCCTACATATTGTAGCCATGACAATGCTACGTCAGTGCGGTGCCATTTCTCGGAGGAATTTCCAACTTTATATTGAGGATGGATACTTCAACTCATGTGACTCCCAGCAAAGTGTTTTAACAGCTTTCTCCCACATACCTACGTCAGAATGGTTGACAGACAGTGACCTGTAAAGGTCAAGTGTTAGGTCAGGCGTTTTGCTTCTCCTTTTGTTGTCTGCTGATGTCTTGAATTTCTACTTCTGTTTGTAAAACTTCAGCATGTGTCAAAACTAGCACCCATATTGACATCAGCAGTATTTATTCACATTTGAACCTTGTCTTCATGTGTGAAACTTCCCATTTAAGTACTTAGAATAAGCTTTTTACAAACCAAATGCTCTTAAAACATACAGGTTAGTTTAATGTTTTTTACCTAACATTAAAAGCTACTTTAATGGGAAAATCCTGCCATCCTTGGGCCAATAAAAGTGATTTATTCCTGCCTGAATACACATGCAGTTGTAGGTCCTGCGTGCCCACAAGGAGCTCTAGATCAGTTGATAGATACGGTTTTATTCTTTGCCACGGCCTTATCTATCTGTTTAATGGCACAGAGGAAACACCTGAAACTTTGTGTACTCCCGTTTTACTTGCCGTGCCTTTCTTTCCTTTCGAGAAGGATTTCCTTCTCATGCATCCTGATTATAAATATTGAAATACGACACTTGTTTGATTAGTCATTGTCTACAAACAGCTCTCTAAATGGTTGCACGAGTATGGCCTGACTTGGGAAAGCTCAGCCCCTTTGGAAAAAAAAAGTAGATATTAGGATGTGAACCGAATCTGTTTATACATGCAAACTGCTGATAATATGATCAGTGCAGAAGGACAGAATTGGTACAATTTGAAAACCCACTTTTTATAAATTAATCCATAAACAAATGCAATGTTTTTATAAGTTAGATTCATTATTTAAGCACTTTATTTACATTTCTCTTTTCCAGAGATGTCACAGGGAATTTTGTTTATTTGTTTGATGACGTGCGTTCATTGTGTTTGTTTATTTATTCCACACATGCACATTAAAATAAATAAAAAGCAACAGGATCACATTAATTTCCCTCCAGAGACTTTCTACTTGTCATCAGCAGAATAAGTACAATTGGGGGAAACTGGTGTAATACACAGGAAATGTTTTTGTTTATGGTAAAATCAGAGGGTTTGGCAGCATGCTGGTTTTCCAGTAACTTTACTGCCATTTTTAAAGGCTTTTATAGTCTTTAGGATGTTGAGCAACCGTAGAAAACAATACGGCAGAGAGGATGTACAAACCTCCCAACTCCCCCGATCCGTACAGGATGCCCTACAGGTGGGGCACGACAGGTTTCCTCCCTTCTTCGATGTCCCATAGTCAAGGTCCTGTCAACTTTGGGTGAAATCTAATTTATTTGCCTGACCCTTATTCAGAGTAGGAGTCACAATTAGCTCCATGTGCCTCATATTTTGATTGATTGAATTAAAAACGACTTCCTTAAGTTTTGGCCTTGAATGGAAACGGTAGGAAATGTAACTTAGTACGTAAATAATCAAGACCCCACTTGGCCACAAGCTATTTTTGTACATTTTTATATAGTTATTCTGCTATTTTTGTCATTTTGTGGGTTTTTTTGTGACTCTAAACTCTGGTTATGTAACAAAACTCCCAACAAACACTCATTTTTTATTATTGATTGTCCATCACAATTTCCTAGAATCCAAAGAAACATCTTTAAATTGATTATTTTGGCCCACCAGCAGCCAAAAAGCCAAAAATATTAAGTTTATAATTATATAAAACAGAGAGAAGCTGCAAATTCTCATTTTTGAGAAGCTGAAACCAGGTGTTTCCCACTTTTGCTTGATAAACAACTTAAACAACTAATCAAAATTGCTTCCATTTATTTTTCTGTCAATAAAATGACTGATTAATTGACTAATATGTTCAGCACTGTAGCCAAGTCTTCCATGTAGTTCCATGTGTGTTCTTGTTTAAAGCTTTTTACCGTCATATTACCTCCACATGACTTTATACATAATGTACCATCATTGTTTACTGTGATCTCCAGCCAGATCAGGCTACATCTTGCAACCTCACTTTTTATACGAGTGAAGCAAAATAGTGGGCAGGCTGTGTCAGACTATGCCTATAATGCTGCACAATGCACACATTGTTGCATAACTCTCCTCTAAGCATGGGGAGAGCGGGGCTAAACGGGGTCACAGTGAAACAATTTAAATCACGACGCACATGTTTTCAGAATATCTTGTCCTGGAGACGGTTGTTTCTCTAACATTTGTAAGGTGGTGTGATAGCGTTGCCTCCTTAAATTCTTAAATTAACACTTTGTTGCTCCTTGCTGGAACAATGAGTCGCTGTCTCCTGGTACAAAACACATTAGTTGAATGGTGGGAAATGAACCACACCTACACGGACAAAGGAATTCTAGGGTCAGTCCATCACTTAACCGCTGTTGAGTAAATAAACTAAAAGTCATGCCATGAGAAAGCATGTATACAATAACAAACAAACACCTCAATTGTGCTTTAGTGTAGAGTATGTAATGTTTAAGTTACAGGGTTGTGTTATACTGTAGCAGTGGTGGGAAGTACTACTTAGATCATGTACTTCAGTAAAAGTATCAAAATGTAAAAATACTCCATTACAAGTCCTGAATTCAAAATATGTCTCTTTAATATGTCTCCCTAAAAGGGTCACAAAAGAGTTTTGGAGTCGTGAGATGATTAATGCGACAGAAAAGAAGAAAGAACTACACAGAAATTTGTATTCATCTTTTGGACTTTTCTCCAATCGTTGCTTTTTTTGTGAATAATTTGATAATTTTACCTATTTGAGCCTCAAACAGTTATTTAGATTAAACCATCTAAAAGGTTTGGTGGAAATGCTAACAACATATAAGTCAAGATTACAACCAAATTTAGCACAAATTTTAACCAAATTTCCAGAAAATCAGCAAAAGAAAATGTGCACCCACTACCATCATGTGAATATTAGATAGATAGATAGATAGATAGATAGATAGATAGATAGATAGTAACTTTATTGATCCCGAGGGAAATTCACGAGCGAGGAGTTGAGATATAGGTAGACCTAATTCTACAGTCAGGTGCTGTTAAACCATCGCAGAGAAGAGGGTGCTACGAGACGACGTAATTAAAAGAGCATCAGTCAAACAAATGGAAACGAAAACATTATGAAAATATGACATTTATGGGTTTTTTTTTGCTTTTCAGTGGAGCAAAAGCTTCAGTGGATGATTAAGCCACATGCGTCATGTCATTATTTATTCACTAAGTCTGTTTCCATTGCACTTTGTTGCATTTTGGTTTTGTTGGTACACCGACTTTTCCACCTCAGCCAAGCTTTAAAACTTTCTGGGCGTTTCCACTCAAATTTTTTTACATGTAAAATCTTGATCTGAGAGGTAACTAGTAGCTGCCAGGCAAATGAAGTGGAAAGTATAATATTTCTCTCTAAAATTGGTAAAGTAGAAGAATAAAGTAGCAGAAAATGGAATAAAGTACAAGTACAGTACTTGAGTAAGTGTATTTAGTTACTGTACTTTCCACCACTGCAGTTTGATTAAAGTACAGGACATTGGATCTTGTATTTCTCATATTACCTAACGTTGCTTTTGTCTGCTGCAACACAGCAAGTTCTTTCGGCCACTGTGCTCCTCTCCAAGGAGAGCGAGGACTGCTTCAACCCAGAAATAAATTCAGTGTAGTGTACTCTTCCCATAGCACTTAATGGCTCCGTTTGCATTAATCACCTCCAGTGAAAAGGTCTGCCACTCCTCACAAGTCTCCCCTCCCACAACTATGCCTGTATATCAGTCTGTGGCCTTACAAAGACTGCCTCAGCCTCCAAAGTACCGTGACTTAATGTTCAGTACCAGGCTCCAGGGTGGTGCAGCCGTATGGGGTGGAGGACAGAGCTCTCCATGTCAAGCCGTATTTAGAGAAAGAGTTAATGCTTTTTCTGTTGTGTTGATATAAGGAGGGAGCTGCCGATAGGGAGGACAGATGATGGAATGTGACTGGTGGATGATGTGGCTGGTTTTCACATTTTTACTTCATCTTACAGACAGGAGATTGTTGTTATCAAGCAAAAATAACACTCCTCCAAAAAGTTATGTTTAAGAAAAACTGCCTTGATTTGTGCTTAATTGCCATGCAGTTTTGAGATGGTTTAAACCCTAGACCGTATACTCTATGGTTTAAACACAGGGTTGGAAGGCTTTTCTATAACAAAGTTGGTTGAATTTAAGTTAAGACTGCAACATTTAAAGCTGATACAGATGTTGTAAGGTAAACTGCAGTTTAGGAGCTTTGTAGTGATAATAAATTCAGTATATCTTCTAATATCTAAGAAATGTCTAACTCAAGGTCCACTTTTAGATTTTTTTGGAGGTTGATCGGTCCATCGCTTTGGTCCAGACTGAAATATGTCAACAACTATTGGATGTACAGACATTGATGATACCAACCACAGACTGTATATGAATATGGACGACGCATCTCCACTTCCTCCCACTGTGCAAAAGTGAAGCCAAAATATCCCTGATACAGGAGCTCCCATCTTGAGATTTTGACGGCATTTGGAGCCAGAGTCTGCGCAGTAGTGATCAGACGGTGCAGCCGCGGTATCAAGGTCACCCGCCCGAACCAATCGCGAGCCGAGCACGGCCGCAGCTTGTCAGCAAGAGACTCACAGCTGCCAATCATGACGTCTCACCTCCTTTTTATAGCATCAAATAAGTAATTAAAACCTAACTTATCAGTAAATTGACACTTGAACATACATCAGCGTCATAAGAACTACCTAAAATGACAGAAACCATCTTTGGGAAAAATTTATTTGACGTGTACTTTGACTTTGTAGTTTGGCCCATCCGCTAACATGGAGGACCTATACTGCAGCCAGCCACCAGGGGGCGATCCAGATGTTTTGGCTTCACTTTTAGGGAGCTATCATGTCGTCTATCTTTATATACAGTCTATGGAACAGACAAAATTAATCCCCTGACTTTTCCTCTAGTGCCACCATGAAGTATGCAAAACTAATGACATTCCCATCAGCCTCAGCTGTGCTTTGTGTTTCGCAAATTAGCAAATGTTAGCATGCTAACACGCTAAACAAAGATGGTGAACATGGTAACCATTATACCTGCTAGATCACTATCACTGTAAGCGTTTTAGCATGCTGATGTTAGCATTTAGCTCAAGTAAAGCCTCACAATGCTACTAGCATGGCTGTAGACTCTTCTTATTAGTGATTAACTCAATTCAAACACACGTGTTTATCATTGTTGCCTCAATTGTTGACACACAAATTCATAACCACAGATGGTTTTGTGAGCCATGCAGGGCGTTGGCAGTCTTATTTTTTATAGTGCTGCAGATGAATAGAGTGTAACAAATTGTAGTTTGAATGATATGTTTGCGTACTGTGTGTGTTATTAAGCAGGTTAAAGGTGTTTGCATATCGCCTCTGCAAAGTTTACTGTGAATCCACCCATCAAACCTCAAACAGGATTTACTGTTGACTTGTCGCCATGTCTGCAGACAAACTGTGTTAACAACTTAATGTCCACCAGGTGCGTTACTGACTCTCAATTGAACTCTTATTATAATTGTTGGGTGTATGAGGATGGTGACCTTAAATTACTCCTAATCACAATGTGAAGTGAAGCCCCACATGCGTGAACATGTAACACATTTTGCACTGTTATCACGGACGACTCCGAAAAAGCTGACTGTGCAGAATGTGCGACACATTCAGAGAATATTTTCTTTCCCAAACTCATGAATGGACATTTGTGTCCAAATAAATGTCCTTGCTGTTGAGCCACATTTGCACTTTAGCCGTGTCTTCAAAGAGCAAACCAAAAGCTATTGGTGCAATTTTATTATGTTGGGGGTCAAAATGTGTCGGAACACAATGAACGATTTGTGGGGACAACAAACACCAGTTTGAAGAAAATTATTTACCCTCGTCTGGATAAAAGTCTCCTTGTCGTGGTGGTGCATGAATGCTCGCTTATCCTCACCATGAACCCCTTTCATGATGCTGTACATGGAGATATCCACATAAAAAACAGTCATCAAATAGCTTTGTGTGGGCCTTCAAAGCTGGGTGTCTTCAGCTTCCAACAAGTCCAACAACAAAAAAAAATCTGTGTCGCTCTGCTGACCAAACATAAAAAGAGACGATTACAAAGGTTGAACTGTTTTACCCCTCTTCACCCTCCCGCCCTTTCTTTTGGCAGAAACAATGTTGCTGCATTACTTGACTGTTATCCTTCCCCCCTGATGATTTTCTTTAGCATTTTTTACTCGTCTTGTTTGAACAGATGCCGCCCCCCCTCCTGCAGCCCCCGTCCTCTGGGATTGCTATAAGGCTTCGCACAATGAGGTAAAACTCAATTACATTAATGCTGAGAGTCCAGCCCAGGCAGTTCCTTCCAGTTAGCGACATCAAACAACATGATGTATACCACTTCCCGAGGAAAATTTGTAGAGCTTTGTTCTGCTTTTATTTATGAATGGATTATGAAAGAGGTCGCTGCATGACCTCGCTCACCTTTCAGTTCGTCTATTACTGAACAGTATTTTATAGCAGAGTGCATCCTAACCTGTTGGCCACCAACCAAACCCCAAATAAACCCCAGTCAATGAGTTGGTTGAATCTGTGAATGACAGATTTAGCCAGCCTTCTGTCCTTCTCCTAATCCTAACCGCCATTGCGTCCGCTAGGATTCTGGGTAAAAGCTCTTGAGATTAGCAGCTGGTGTTGTCTGTAAATAAGGACGGTGTTGGATCTCAATTCCCAGTGTCGTGTTTCAGCCTCACACCAGTTACATGCTTCGAACGCCACAGAATCCAAAAGGCACCGAAGAATCCCAGAAAAAAATGTCACCTTTGACCTTTGGTGACATTTAAACTTGCTTGTATTTCGACCTGATTCTGGTAGCACATTGACAACTGATGGCGTTTAGAGGTGTGAAACATCTTTAACTAACTTCAGCATGCATTGAGGTTAATTTTCCACTGCTTTTTCAACAGCGACAAACCCATTGGTGCAACACTATATTTTGATGCTATGTTTTGCCATTCAAAGAATTGCATTTAATGCTTTATGCCATCACCATTGTGAACAAAGTAGCCAGTACTAGTGTTACTACTGCTGCTGGGACCAAATCATAAATAAAAAATGAACACAGAAAAAATTGTTTTGATCAAAAATCAATAATCACTGGACCAAAGCTCTGAGAAAGCTGTCAGCCAAACGCTGCATCGCACAGATCCGTGTTTGCTGTGCTGAGTCAAATGGATTTTGTTCGAGTGTAGCTGCAAAGTGAAATGTCTTTGCTGTTTTTCCTTCTGCATGTCACATTGAGAATTTACTGTACACCATCTCCGTTACCGATTATAACCAATAAGGAACTGCTTGCATAAAAGCAGAAGGACACGTGGTCAGAGTCATATACAAGCTTTATTGTGAATTCAAAACCTGCTGCCATCACAGTTGTGCTTGACATGGTGGCTGCACATGGACGGATTACCGGGCCCCTGGGCACAGACGTGGAAGGAGGAGCGGTTTGTGGTTGTTTTGCATCTCTTTCAGTGACATTTTGCAGGTGAAACCATAACAAAAGCATAAAGATGCAGGTTCTAGGGCTATTCGACACTGTTAAGTTGCTTATTCTACTGTATTTTAAATGCTAAGTGGTGCACAGAAATTACATGACATCCCCTTTTTCCACCTGAGCCCTGCCCACTCCAAACCAGTGAGAAGAGCTCAAATGAAACACAAAATACAGAAAATCTATCTTGTAAAATAATTAGGGCTGTCAAAGTTAACGCAAATTTGTTTTAACGCCACTAATTTCTTTAACGCATTAATGCAAATTGCGATTTTTAAGTTGTAGCGGAGTTTTAAAGCTAGAGTGAAGATACTGGTATGACATAAAACTTAAGGAATCCATTGGTACCAACCATTTCATACTAACTTGTCGCAAAGGAGGCTAAATATCGCACCAAACTTAGGAAAAACCTGTCATGGCCAGTTTCGAAGGGGTCCCTTGACCTCTGACCTCAAGATATGTGAATGAAAATGGGTTCTCTGGGTACCCACGAGTCTCCCCTTTACAGACATGCCCACTTTATGATAATCACATGCAGTTTGGGGCAAGTCATAGTCAAGTCAGCACACTGACACGCTGACAGCTGTTGTTGCCTGATGGGCTGCAGTTTGCACATGATTTGAGCATGTTTTTTAATGCTAAATGAAGTGTGTGAGGGTTTCAGGACAATATTTGTCATTGTTTTGTGTCGTTAATTGATTTCCAATAATAAATATATACATACATTTACATAAATCAAGCATATTTGCCCACTCCCATGTTGATAAGAGTATTAAATACTTGACAAATCTCCCTTTAAGGTTGAACAGATAAAGAATGTGCGATGAATTCGTGATTAATCGCGATTAACTATTGTAATCTTTTGACAGCCCTAAAAATAACCAAAATTTTGTGTTTAGTGGGCCAATATCACTCAGATGAAGAGAAAATAGGTTTTCAAGGCCTTTAACAAAATGTACTGTAGCATCAGTCCAGCTGCAATATGAAGGAAAAAATGTGCAAATATTGGATTGGATTTGGTTGGAAGATTCTCAAAATTAAAAATACTCGATCAGGCATCTCTGCTTTTCATTTTCCAATAACAAATGTTACTTCATACCAATGAATTCAAGTTGCTGCAACATCCTGTTTGTACAGACATTGCATGAGCTAATGTGTTTTCTGACTGAAAACATATTCCTGTGTTGCCTGTTGGGCTTGAGTTTGCCATGTTATTATTTGAGCCTATTTTTTTATGTTAAATGCAGTACCTGTGAGGGTTTCTGGACAATATTTGTCATTGTTTTGTGTCATTATTTGATTTCCAATAACAAATATGTACATACATTTACATAAATCAAGCATATTTGCCCACTCCCATGTTGATAAAAGTATTAAATACTTGACAAATCTCCCTTTAAGGTACATTTTGAACAGATGTGTGATTAATTTGCAATTAATCCCGATTAACTATGGACAATCATGTAAGATCAAATATTTCAATCGATTGACAGCCCTAAAAATTACCAAAATGTTGTGTTTATAGGGCCGTTATCGCTCAGAAGAACAAGCTGTCTGAGAAAAAAAATAGGTTTTCAGTGCCTTTAATGAAATGTTACTGTCCAGCTGCAATATCAACGAAAGAATTAAACAAATATCGGACTGGTTTTGGTTGGAAGATTCTCAATATTAAAATACTCAATCCAACAAGAAATGTCAGTTTATACCAATAAATTCAAGTTGCTGCAACATCCTGTTTAAAGAATTGCATGAGCTAATGTGGGTTTATTGGGCTGGAAACATATTCTTGTGTAATCTTACTCCACAAAGCAAATAAGTGTTTTTTTTTGTGTTTGTCTGTTAATTTAATCTGTTGACAGTTCAACTGTCCTGCAGCTCTGCAAGTCACATTTCCCTCCATGCTCTTGTGTGCATGTGATTTATGTTTGTCGATATTTAGTGGTATATAGTTGCCTCATGATGACCATAATGCAGGGTATTCATCATGCACATTTTTTCTCTGTTATTCCTCCACAGCATCATGTGTGTGGTTGCAGCTGAACATCCTCTCTCTGTCTCTCTCTCTGTTGGTGGAGAGCATCAGTTCCCCCTTTAATAGGAGCCCCGCCTCGAAATCAGTCGATCAAATTCAGCATCGCACTCACCAGCGTCCGACCAATCAGCGTGCAGAGGGGGTGGTCTCCAGACGGTGGTCCGTGAGGCCAGCAGCCAATCAGAGGCCGAGCTGCTCGGACAAAGAGGCTCCATGTCTACGGTCGTTGGCTGCCTGAATGGCACATCATTCATTATTCATGTACACGCCGAGCTTATTTAAGGAGACGCGATGAGGCGAGATAGCGGAGCAGCTTATAAAAGGTAACGGAACCTCCTCAAAAGATGCACTTTTTTTTTTTTTTTCCTCCTCTGAGTTTTAGAGAGTGAAGAATGTTTGTAGTTTAAAAAGTAAATAATTTCCCTTCAACATGAGCTCATTAGAAGTGTGCATGATGAAATACTATCATGTTTAAGAAACTTATTCATTCATAAATCATCTTGCATGCTCAAAATAACTTAAAATGTGATCACACCAAACAATAAAACCAAACAATGAATGAATGAAAGACTTTATTTCGAACATAAAATAAATAACAGATACAAAATAATAACAAACAAAACAAGCAGTAATAGTGTCCGAAAAGGAGCATAGGTAGAAGTAAAACTTATATTTCCCTATAGGCCTACCCCTTTCTCACTTCTCCTCTAATAACTCATATATCATAGAATGATAATATAATATAATATATAAACTATCCCAGGTTTTATTTACATCCCAAATTAAATATATATGAACAGCATCCCCAAGTTTATTTACAACCCACATATCCATCCGGAGTTAAAAAGTAGATATATAAACCAACCCTTAACACAACTCTTCCTCAACCATATACCTCCCAAAAATATATTTTTTGTATAGACACAATCTGTGTGTAAAGGCGCACAGAAAATGAAACTAAGTGTTAAGAATATTAGGGGTTTTTTTTTCTTTAAATGGTGACATCAGTCATGTAAGTAAAAGCACCATCACTACTGCCTTTTCTGAGAAATGGAATTATATCTGTCAACAATTTCTTCCTCACAAAACAAAAAAAGCAATGAAAACAATAAATGTATCAGAATCTGATTCTGATTCTGATTCTGATACATTCATTGTCATAATCAGAATCAGAATGTATGCAATATCTTTAATGTTTTTAGGTGAACTTATTGTCATACTCTCGCGTGGTTTTTTTAAATTATTATTATCTACTTACTTATTTATTTTTATTGTGTTTTTTTTTATTTTATGTTGGTTTTGTTTCATTTCTGTTGTCCTTTTATTTATGTTTGTCACAGCTCTTTGTTTATGTTTTGCTTCTTTTGTATGTAAATGTTTTTAATGTTTTTTCTGCTGTTACTATGTATACTGTTATTTTGAAATAACAAAAAAAAAAAAAAATACTGCCTTTTTCTGTCTGTGTTTTTAAACACACACACCCACCGCCCATGCAGCCTCCCCAAAACGACGCTTTCGCCTGAGTGAGTTCATTAATGCGTAGAGAGGAAGAGGAAGAGGAGGAGGAGGACGAGCTCTTCTTCTACGATGTGCTGAGAGCTGCTGTTTCATTTCAGCGCCGCCTCCGAGCAGCACAGTTCTCTCTCTCTCTCTCTGCCTCTTTATCTTTAGGTTTATCTGGGATTTTTTGATGAAAAGTGCCAACATTTATTCTTTTTTTGTACCCTCCTCCAGCCTCCACTGGGCGGTGAAGAGAGAAGTTTGAACCACCCAGCTGCTGCTTCTGCTGCTGCTGCTGCTGCTCAGGAGACGGCGGATCTTGAAATCCCACCATCCTACACTATAGTTTTTTATCTTTTTTTTGTGGGTGGAAGTTCTCATCGACTTCAGTGAAGTTTTTAATCTGCCCCGAGAGAAGACAGCATCATGACTCGGAGATCCTGTGCCATTTACGCCACCGGGATCGTGTGCGCTCACCTCCTGATAGTGGGGATCGCACTGGTCGTGGCTCAAGTCTTCCAAACAATGATCCACAGCCGGTTAAAAAAGGTGAGTTGTGCAGCTTTCTCTCTTTAAAAAACAATTTCCAATGTTGTCACCTCCTTTCTTTCTTCCACACATTGATTTGGATGCCACAGCATGTATAAACCCATCAATTTAACTACAAAATATACCATCAAGTGTGTTAAAAACAGTACTGCATTGCAAACTACAATCTGTGCAAAAATCACTCTGATGATAATCACCAGTCCATATGACTGAAAAAACATGCATGCATGACATTCAAGTATTTCTGACAAAGTCATCATAAACATATGCTGAATCTATTGATATATATATAACAGAGATGTTTTATTCTATTAACACGCCCTGAGTTAACACTTGAAGGGGTTTAAATGTTAAAGCATTTTTCATCTGCAGTGGTCAATCATGCAGCATCATTCAGCATGTCACTGAATGGTGGTAGTGGGCTATATACATGCATGCAGGGTCACAAGATCACCCCAGTGCGTAAAATGTCTTAATTTGAGCTGTTTTGCATGAGTAGTAATGTATGTTTTTGCTGCATTCTGCAGCTCAGCCCCCTTTCATGAATCCGCATGATCCGAGGCTGTGCAGCGTTTAAGTCCCATTACATGCTTGTGCAGCTTTTTTTTTATTCCAACATTGCATTATGATGATTAATCAGCATTTATATTTTGTCACCTTAAATAAATAAACGCTTTTATTCAGGTAGAAATCCTCTGTAACTCCCACAAGGGGAACTATGATTGTGTGACTCTCAGAGGTGAGTTTATCATGACCTTACCCTCATTTTATAGCTTTTTTTGGTTCCAACATTGCATTAAGACATGATGATTAATCAGCATTTACATTTTGTTACTTTAAATAAATAAATAAACGCCTTGCCTCAGGTAGAAATCCCCTATAACTCCCCACAAGGGGAACTGTAATTGTGTGACTCTCAGAGGTGAGTTTATCATGACCTTACCCTCATTTTATAGCATTTTTCTTTTTATATCTCCTTCCACATTCCTTTGCGGCTCTTCAGTGTTAATATGATCTGACAAGTCATCACAGGATTCAGTCAGCTTGTTATTGAATGAATGGAGTGGAGAAATATGAGGCACGATGTGTTCTTTCTGCTGGCTGATCCTGAAGCTGCCCGGTGCCGTCTGTGCGCATGACCCGGTGACACATTTCTGTTGATACTGGCTTGATATACTGACTTCATGATGGTTGATTATTCTGAGGAGGGTTACCGGTAGTAGTAGTAGTAGTAGTAGTAGTAGAAATCTCAGCCAGAGGGGACGCACGGTGGGTAGGGGGGAGGTGTGCTGGTGTGGAGGAATGGGGGAAGGGAGTCTTGGTGAGCGGACAGGAGAGTCAGGAGGGAGTCCCTGACTTCCACTGGTGGATCTGTAGCTGAAGTTATACATGCATCTTGTATTAAACCAGACAAATATGTCCTTATCTTTAAACAGGGATAAATGGTGATTTAAAAGCTGTTAAAAGGCAAAATTAGTGAGAATATAAGGTGTTTGTCCTTCAAATAATGTATTTGCATGTTCAGGAATCCTCCCACAACCCCTCTGATTCATATAAAAGTGATTCACAAAATCAATGAAAGCTTGAGCAGCTCTTTCCCCTATCTGGAGTCAAACTCTGTTAGTCAGTTAACCAAAGCACACAGCATTCATTTTAGGGAGCAAGTTGACATTTTTTTGTAATGATTTAACCATCATGTTGGCATTTTGGAGTACAGTAGGTCAAAACGTTTATTTCTGACTTGAGCTGGGTTTAAATTTACATGTCTATATTTCTGGGGACTGGTGCACTAGTTCGGGGCATGTAGGGGTGATGGAGGGGGTGGGAGGTGTTGGCAGCTGACACCATATCCCACCCACTGCTGCCCTCTTCCCTTTAAAATACCTCACATTCCTCTTGCTGACATGCATCACACTGTCCATAATCTGTGCTTTAAAAATCTCTCTGCTTCGTCTCAAAGTCGCTCCCCTCCTACTTAAGAAGAAGAAAACAGCTTCCTCCCTGACACGGTTTCCCCCTCCTGTAGTTAAATTTAGGTCGGGGGGCTCATTTGTGCCTCATTCTGAATCACGGCACCGACCCAGGGGACCCAAATTAAAAGAGTTAGTCAAAGTTCATCAACGGGGGGAACGTAATTCTGATGTGGCTGGCGATTACACGAAATGACAGCATAGCTAATCCTCTTTAGCCACAGTCTTTCCCATTGAATCAGTCGGGCCCCGGACATACTGAACTGACTCCAAAAATCCACCTAATCTGGTGTTCGAGTGTGTGTCTCTGTAATAATGATGTAGCCTAGTTGTTTGGTACCTCCAGGATACAGAATATATGTCTGAGCTGGGTGTGGAGGGAGTTCAGCGTTAAAAGCCATGCGAGGAATGTCACAGACTTCTTGGCCTCGCGGGCATGATTTCTGCCTGCGAGCAACCTCGTTGTTGTTGTTCCAGTCCCGGCCTATCCTGAGTCGTCCTGCTCAGACAAGGAAACTAAAAAAGAAAACCACGCCACTCATGCCACTCCCTCTCAGCCCTGTTTGGGAGAGGAGACTTTCTCTCAAGGTAGTATGACTGATTGAGCTCTGTTCAAGAACAAGGTCACGCCGGCAAAACACAGTGTGTTTTAGCTCAAAATGTGCCACCGCTTCAAGGCAGAGTCCTCAACACGGCGGGGCACTTATGAGAAGGATTTTCATGTTTTTAATTGTGTTTTTCCTTTTTAACTTTTCTCCCCACATGCTGTTCAAAGCAGGATCTTGTCACACCGCTCCTAAGCTGCGCCTGAGGGTGTTTGGCAAAGAGCCGGTTCACTTTGTTTAGTTACAGTCCCTAGTCTAACTCATTCAGCCTGTCCACCGGCGAATGACTGTATTTTGATTACACTGACAAACCTCTCCACTTTGTCCCTCACTTGTTTTTCTGTTTGTGATAGATCAAGGTTTGTTCTCTGAGAGATAAATGATGTCCATATAACTCTGATGAAGGCCTTTTGAAAGACCTTTGTTCAAGGTGGGCAAACAACATGCAGGCTGCAGTAACATGTAACGCTGCGGGAAAAAAGCCAAATGAGACAGAAGCCTGTTTCAAAAGTGACAGGTTGCATTTTGTTTCCAAAAGGGAACAAATTATGTCACTTCTGCTGGTTTGGCATAATGTTTCATACAAGTCCTGCTCGTGACGGTCATGCACTTCTGTTGCATTACCTGGTTTCACTTCAGCTCTTAATTAAGAGGCAGAATAAATGACCCTGAAGACTCAGGAGAATCCCACTTCTTAAATAACTCAAGTTCCTCTTTTTGGAAGAAGTTCCGCAGCTGTGACGTCAACCTATCTGGTAATTCAGTGCTTTAATATGACTGTAATGGTCTCCTGGGTTGAATCTGAGATTGTGCAATGCAACATCTGTAATTCCCGGTTATTAGGAATCAAAAACAGACATGCAAAGGACACAACAGGCTGCTGAACACAATAGCAAACCCCTCTGGAGCTGCAACGAATAGTCAGTTAATTAATTCATTATCCACTTCAATGTGACGATTTGCGTTTTTTCTGTTTTATATTATTGTAAACTGAATACCTTTGGGGTTTGGCCTGTTGATTTGAACAGTTAAACCTCTCAATTTGGGTATGTAATCACATACCCAAATCAGCCAAATTTGCCTTTTTTTCCCAGCTGCAGTGTGTTTGAATACTTCGCCTCTCCTCAGACTATCAAAGTAGATATTTTGGTTGAACTATTCTGAGATCTAACACAAGTTTTTGTAAAGCAGCAAAGGAGAGATGATGCAACAAAACTCAGCAAACAATCCTATAGAGCAAAACATGTTTGAACATTCGGAAGTTGAAACCCAAACAGGAAGTGCCGACCACACCTAAAAACTGCATTTTCTCAACGGCAGCTGATTGCAGAAGACAATGTATAGCCTCCCTCAAGTGCACCTCGCTGTACTCTAGAGACAGAAGGGTTTTCAGGAACTCCTTATGAAAAAGACACGAGAGGAATTGGCTCATTTATCCTTTTCCAAGTTTAGAAATACACCCCTTTTAAAACAATAGATAAAGCTTTTTTATTTCCTTCGGTAACAAACATATTCAGTCAACATACTGGAAGCTGTTAGAGCTGAATGATGTAGCTAACGGTTTCTGTTGCTCATGTTCAGACATGTGGCAGCCAGGTTTATGTCATACAAGGGCACTTACTACCGACTTGGTTGTTTTTCTCCACATGATCAGTCAAAACATCTGTGAGACCACTCAGAGTGTAACCATGTTCTACTTTTTGTTGTTGCTTTTGGCAGGCGTATCCTGAATACAAAAACTCACCTGACATCCAGCGTGTAGTGTGACGTCTAACGCTGCATAGAAACCATGATGTTTTATTATTGCAACACGTAGCTGTGTTGTGTTGGCTGAAGAGTAGCCCACACAGTCAGATCCATGCCCAGGCTTGCTGAGGTCAGAGTCTAGGTGCAGTTTTTGCTGAAATTTTCTGCCTGTCTTGATGTTTTTTTTTTGCAGCTATGAAGGACATTTCTCTGCTTCCCTCTGGG
>CAKALU010059849.1:0-62000 GCA_916700995.1 Hozukius guyotensis | reverse complement strand
CCCCCCCCCCCCGGCCCGGCATCAGCTCCTTGCAGAAAAAGTGCCATGTGTGCTCTCAGATGGCACTCATTCACAACAGTGAAGAGCTTTGAAAGTGCCCAAATGTGAACAAAACATTGTTCCAACAAAAGTGTAAAATTTGAGTGCCAAAGCTCTCCAAACTCTTTCTTTGCTGTTTCTTAATCTGAATCTTTTTTTCTTTTTCTTTTGTTGACAGGAAATAACTTTGACAGAGAAGAGCCAAATGTTTGAAGCGTGGAAGAATCCCCCTCCACCTGTGTATATGGAGTATTACTTCTTCAATGTGACCAATCCGGAGGTGTTCTTGGCAGGCGGGAAGGCAGCTGTTAAACAGATCGGACCCTACACTTACAGGTAAGAGCTGCAGCTGTAAATGTGTGTAATATATAGGGATGGAAACTGGTTATCATTTTAGCCAAAGTCCTGTTTAAGGAAAGACCTCTTGCATCTCGTTCATCTCATTGTGTCAAAACAAAAGACATCTGGACTAACTGACCTTTCCACACCAGGGAGTACAGGCCGCGGGAGAACGTAACCTTCCTGGAGAACGGCACCAAGCTCTACGCCCTCAACCCCAAAACTTTTGTGTTTGTGCCCGAGAAGTCGTCCGGTAACCCCGAGGTCGACATCATCAGGACCGTGAACATCCCGTTTGTGGTAAGACATCGTGTCTGGACAGGATAATGTGTGTTATTATGACCCGCTGCAGCCAGTAATCATGTCCCTGAGATTGGAGTTTAAGTCACTTGATTGGCATGTGTGTTTTTGTTTTCTCACGTTATTCCCCTAACACACTCCAAGCCATTGTCCTCTGAGTTTTATTGTGACATTTTGAGATGTTGAACATACAAAACTCAAGTCGCATCAGGCGAAGACGAACCATGAGATTTTCCACAAAAAAGACATCAAGTATTGCAAACAATTGGAGCCAACCTTTCCGTTCCCTGACTGTTTTTTTTTTTTGTCCTCAGGCGATCATGAGCGAGCTGAACTCCTACTCCTTCTTCCTGCGATCTTTGGTTTCCATATACATGAACAGCTTGGGCGTCGAGGTGTTCATGACCCGCACTGTCCACGAGGTTTTGTGGGGCTTCAAAGACCCTCTTCTCACTAAGGTCCACTCCATGAAGCCCGACGTGGACGAATATTTTGGTCTCATGTGGAAGGTGAGTTTCACTTTGCTGAGTGTATTTTAAGAGGCACGCTTGACGTTATTGTAGTTCAAGAACCTTAAGAAAGGGTGTTTGCGTGCTGGTTGTCAGGGGTTACTAAAGCAACAGACGAGCCTGCGGCAGCGTCTCCTATACGAGAAGTGAGATTGGCCACATGCTGATGGAAGATGCTTGTACTTCCTGTTTATAGAGCAACGTCTGCATCTTGGACCCCAGGCCGTGACAACAGCAGCCTTGTGATCCTGAGTGCAGCATTTTTTTAATTGAACTATTAGCCCTTTTAAGTTATCAGTTGGTCAGCGGAAAATAAACTATTTTTATAATTGTTTCAGTGATTTTTTTTCACAGCTTCCAGCCTCTCAGATGTGAGAGTTGGATGCTCTTCTTTGTCATATATGATATTAAACTGAGTATCTGTTGGATTAGGGCCATTGGTAGGACAAAACAAGCAATTTCAAGACATCAAATTGTAGAAAGTAGAAGTAGTTTTTCACTATTTTATGGCATTTTAAAGACAAAATGATTTATCGATTATTGTAGACAATAATTTGCAGTTTAATCGACTAAAATATCAGTGTAGTTTTCTCTCAAGTCAAAAGAGTTTATGTGCAAACGCCCAACAATTTTCTTTCGGTCACTAATGCCATACTGTGTAAGAGAATACGCTAAGGGGCGAATGCTAATGGTAACCGATACAAAGCAGTATTTCTTTCACAATTCCCATCGTCCTTTGTCAACAGACAGAAACACTGTTTCTGACTCTTCACTCACAGCAGCTCTCTCTGAACCTCGTCTTGTTTTCCGCAGAAAAATGGCACCCATGAAGGAGAGTTTGTGTTCCACACCGGCGAGGAGGACTACATGGATTATGGCAAGATCGACACGTGGAACGGCATGAGGTAAAGACTCATATCACACAGATGTTTTTTCCTTTTTCCTGCTTTCCTCAATGATAGGAAACTCTCTCTTGTCAGCACATGGCCTCCACTTCCTCCCTGTCATGATATTCAACTACAGTAGTTACACAACCTGTATTGGAAAGTCCAAAGGAGAAAGCCTTTGCTCTCCTGGCTTTAGGTAGGACACTATTGCAAAATGAATATTTGCAAATCCAAAGTGACTTTGTACTTTGAATGCAATCAGCATGTGGAGGTAGATTTCAGATCCTATTCAACAGTGTAAGAAATACTGCTAGTAAAAAGTAAAACACAGAGGTATTAGCAACAAAATGTACTTTTAAGAATCAAGTAAAAGTACTCATTCTGCAGAAAAGTGGCCCCTGTGTGTCAAAAGACAAATCTGAGATGTTGTGAGTTGATTCATTTGGTGTGAAAGAAGGAAAAAACTAAAGTTCTGCTGCACAAATTGTCTTAATTTTTCGGGGATTTTGTTCAAAATCTTTGCATTTTTGTGAAATATTGGATAAATGTACATCACATTTCAGCCTCAAGCAGTTAAGTAAAAGAGAAATCACTCTTTGGAACTACAAACCAGAGCGATTAGTCAATCGACAGAAAAATAATCAGCAACTTTTTTTGACAATCATATATTTGTTTTAGTCCTTTTTTACGCAAAAATGCCAAACGTTTACTGATTTCAGCTCCTCAAATGTGAGGATTTAAAGCTTTTCCTTGTCATACATCATATTAAACTCAGTCTTTTTGGGTGTTGGTCAGACAAAACATGATATTTGTGGACGTCACCTTGGACTCTGGGAAACTGTAATGGCCATGTTTCACTAATTTACAGACAAATTGATTAAATTGAAAAAGTAATCGGTAATGGGAATTATCATTCGTTGCAGCCCTAATGCAATTATTTAATGTAAACTAAATGAAGTGGAGTAAAAAAAAACAATATTTCCTCTGAATTGTGGTGATGTAGAACTATAAAAGGAACATAGTCAAGTAGAAGTACCTCAAAATTGTACTTAAGTACAGTACTTGAGTTACTTGCAGCTACACCCAACACTAATATCATCATTTTTGTTCTTAATCGACAGGGAGATGTCGTGGTGGTCTTCCAATCAGAGCAACATGATCAACGGTACGGACGGCGCGGTCTTCCACCCTCTGATAAACCGGAACGAGCTGCTCTACATCTTTGCTGCTGATCTCTGCAGGTATGCACGTGTTGGTTATAAATTTGTTTACAGTCAAAGCATCACGGCGGGGCGAGGAGGACCAGAACTCCCAGGAAATTGCGTCTGAGTCATACACAATATGCTCACAAACCCACTGATAAGGACCTGAGGTGTGGTTTATTACAACTTCTGATAAGGCTGTCAATTAACTCAAAACACACATGGGAACATCGAGAGCATGACTTGGGAGGCTTTAAGGAATGATTACACAGGAAGTGATCGTCTTGTACATGACACTTATTTACTTTTATAGTCCTAACGGCCCGGAAGATTAAAGAATAAGAAGACGATAACAGCTATTTTCTTCTTCTTGATGGCTCTTTAGTGCGTAGTTCTTACTTTATGATTCCCTAAAGTAGTCACTCAGCTTGTTTTCTTTCCATAGGTCTATCCATCTAGCCTATGTGGAAGACGTGGAGGTGAAAGGCATCCAGGCGTTCCGCTTCGCACCCCCTAACGACGTCCTCATGAACCCCAAAGAGAACCCCACCAACGCGGGCTTCTGTGTGCCGGCTGGAGAATGTCTCGGCACCGGGGTGCTTAAAGTCAGCGTTTGTCGAGAAGGTAAGGGACTGCCCTGTTTCTCCCCCGCTGCTGCCAGAGAGTCTGACCCAGTTACCCAGTTCCCCCTCCCTATTTCTACCCCCCAAAAAATGTCCTTTCAGCCAGCAGCCACGTCCCCTGCCTGGTATCTGACATGCCCGCTGTTTGAGCCAGATTTTTACTCAATACACGGTTCAATGATTAACTGTGCTGTCTGTGTGTGGAGGCCATTGAAGTATTTTATGGTGGTCATTGAGTGGAGTGTGATTGCTCTGATAAGGTTTGACACATGAGCACAGACAGAGTGTGGTATCAGCACAGATATGCTACTGTAACCACAGTTTGTATAATTTATTTTTTGTGATTTTGCTCTAAAATACAGTCCTAGTGGGAGAAAACACTCAAGTATATGCATTGATGTATGTGCTGAAACCTGATTGGCTGTCTGCATCAGCTTGTCTGATTCATACGAGGCAAAGGCGTCTGATTGGAAGGATTTTTGTGATGCTTCTATGAGAGCCAATCACAGCCCAGCCCTGTTGTCATGTCATGTGCAAAGTGATGTCATTCTGAAACTGCGGTGTGGTTAAAGGATAAAACCATCAGTGTCTTTTCTATATGATCGACCATAGCTTGTACATAAATGGAACAAATTTTAAATTTCTGCTTAAATTTGTGTAAAAACATCCGCTGCAGCAGTTTAGAGCAAAATAGAAAATATAATGTTGCTCATAACCTCAATTCTTTTTTTTTAATTGTCGGTTTTAGCAACAGCAGCAGTATTCTTAAGGCTGACTCCAGTATTTTTTAGATTCAAAATGTTTAAATTTGACTACTTTTAGATCACGACATGTTAAATTAATAAAGGTTTCAGGATTTGTATTCCCTGCAGTGTGGAGAAAACTTTGAAACCTTATTTAGACCATTTTGTATTTGGGAATATAACTTTAAAGAAAGTACAATTGAACAGTTAACTGAATAAATAAAACATGATGTGTTTAGTGCTGCAGGAGCACTTTTGTTTTTACTGTGTCAGTGAATCATTATTTAGGTTCACACACACGCTCCAACTATCTGCTGCACTATATCACTATATCTGTACCTCTATAAAAATACCATCTTTTATCTTATCTCAAGTTTCTTTAATCTTTTTTCAGCCCTTGTTGTTTAGAGTCATCTCAGGATACAAACACTCACTGACATGTTTGTCTCTCTTTGTTTCCTTCAAGGTGCTCCCATCGTGGTGTCTTTCCCCCACTTTTATCAAGCGGACCCGAAGTACATCAATGCTGTTGAAGGGCTCAGCCCCAACAAGGAAGAACACGAGACGTACCTCGACCTGCAACCGGTACGACTATTACTTAATATCCCAACAGTTTAGAGCCATGCGGAGACGTCTGTGTTGAACCTTGAGCTGCTGGTTAATGACTGTCTTTATCTAAATGACAAAAGCTGTTTTGATTCATACTGTTGTGACCCGGCTCGAGTGGCCACAACAACAAAAACGAGACAAGGAAAAGACATGTTATTAGATTAAATTAAACCAAACAGAGTGCTCCAGGGATGATGAGGAAGTTAGCATCGCCCTGGTTCCTTCGACAAAAAGCCAATGAGATTCTTCCATTGGGTTTTAGATTATTGCAGAAAATAAGCTCTGTGGCAAACACAAGTTTATGATACTTACACATTTTTTTCAGCAAGATAATCTTCACAAATGAACACCACTTTTATGATTTTTGAAGTGTGAATGCAATCGGCAGAAGTAAAAAGCTAATGTTAGGCTATAAACGAACTACACCACGGTCACATGAGCAAGAGTGTACACCACAAGGCTGTAAAGGAGGACGAGTCGGCGCGATGGCGGTTAGTTGTCTCATTTAGCCACTTGTTAGCAACCTCGTTTTTTAAGACACATTTACTGATATAGTTTATATCTTAGAACAAAACGTTAAAATCTCTTCAGCTTGTGTTAACCACAGACCTTATTTCAGGCATCTAACTAAAAACCCACTGACTTCCAGAGAACCGGATGTGCTAAAATGCTAACTCATTTCTGGGTTTTAGGACTCGTTCCTACAGCACTCTATTGAACCAAATCAAGTAATTTAAAGTGCCCAAGTAAGGATAATTAAGATGTGGAGCCCCGGTGTTCCCACTAAGCCCTAACGATCCTCTGCCACAAGGAACCTGGAAAACATGGCAAACAGATTGACAGGGAAAGGCAGCAGTCGTCACAATAGTAATACCTCTGCTTGTGTATCAATATGTGACTATACATACATACATACTGTAATAAAGTACACAACAGTAAAAGACCAAAGAAATTATTGAAGAAAATGAACTAAAAACATGGAATATATTATGAAAGTCAGTCAGTTTTTTTTGTTCAAAGTGATTTTTATTGAGCAGTTTGGTTCATACAGATAACATGCATCAGTTGTTGATCAGTTTAACAATTATAAAGCCAAAGGATGTGTAAAGGCACATAGAAAACAGTACAGTTATAACAGCAATAACAACAAAATAAATGAACTTCGGAGAGAAATGAAGGAAAGAGGCAACAACTAGTTAATAGTTAATTAAATCATCCGGCCACATTGTAAAAGTCGGGACAGTAGTTTTCTTTCAATATGTGAGAATTACAGGAAAGAAAAAGTTTGTTTTTCTAAAAATAACGACTTTTTATCTCTTTGTTTTAGACCACAGGGGTTCCCATTCGTGCCTGCAAGAGAGCTCAGCTCAACATCATCCTGAAAAGAGTCCAAGGCTTCCCGTGAGTCGAACTTTGTCGAACTCTGACCCACTTCGCTGTTGACACACTTGTGTCCTCATTTTGGGCCGCATGTTGAGCCAGATGTCCTCTCTGACCTCCGTGTCTCTCTCTTTCTCTCTTTCTGCTCTTTCAGCAAAACCAAGTTCATCAACGAGACCATTTTCCCCATCATGTTCGTCAATGAGGTGAGGATTTCATTCAGTACAGTCTAAGACGTTCTCATAACCTGGAAGTGAATCACAAATCAATAATCCTCTCTCTCTCTCTCTCGAATCTAGACGGCGACTATTGACGATGACTCTGCATCCCAGATGAGAACGATGCTCCTAATTGTGACTCTGGTGTCAAACTTCCCGTTGCTCATCGTGGGTTTGGGCATCATCCTGCTGCTGGTGCTCGTCGTCTTGTTCTGCCGAAACCGCCAGAAGGAGGTAGGAGCTTTGCCCCCTGCGTTGCTGTGGACTGAACTGTAGTATTAATCCATACAGTTGCCCTGGTGTGAAACGCGTGTGCTACCCACTGACATTAGCTCACAGTGTACTGATACTAGATAGTGGGAATATGTCACAGTAAATGCTGCAGTTTTTGGAGTGGGTTTTTTGCATGGTTAACAGTTTCCTCAATGAGCTGCTGCAGGTTTAACCCCAAGCTACCCGCATGTTAACTAACACATTCCTGCACAGCAAAGCCAGCATGAGCAGTTTTTTTCCACAATTTTGGATCAAATGTTTTTTTTTCTTGCTGAATGTTTTCTAACAGTCGATGCATCTTTGTATTCAGTTCTCTTTTGGTCAGTGTAGCTATGAGCTAGCTTAGCGCTATAGAGCAGCAAAGAGCATTGAACTGGAATAGCTCTGAGAATAATGTACAGCACATGGTCACCTCTCTTATCTCTCGTAGTGCAGGATTGTAGTTCAGGTTATTGACTGTCCAGAGAGTCGCCCGCAGCCTGTCAAAGGAACAGTTTGATATTTGGTTGGAGTTTGGAAAATATTCACCATTTTTTATTGAGAGTTGGATGAGAACATCGACAAAGAGTATAGAAGCCAGGAGAGGAAATTTCTGCTGCCGCTATTTTGGACTGAAAACGCATATTATATTTATAATATTTTATTGTTCAACACAGGCCATTTCGGTAGAATATGACAATAGAATAGAAATAATTTTGTTTTACTTTTGCACGGCACTTTTTAGGCAAACGTTTTAGTGGCGTCCGGTACTCGCTTTCAGTTCAAAATGGCGGAAGCGTAGCTCTGCTGCTGGGCGTTGCAATGGGACGAACAATTGACTTTCACTTCTTGGCAATATACAGTCTTTGACATCGATACCACTCTCATGCCTGTGTGCTAAATACTCGCCAGGAGATGGTAAACTTGGCTTAGCTTAGCTTAGCTTAGCTTAAAGACTGGAAACGGGGGGAAACAGCTAGCCTGACTTTATCCAGAATATTTCCAAAAATGTCAAACTGTTCCTTCAGCATGCACACATGCATTACAGTTTAGACCGTTAGCTTAGCATTGTGTTAAAAACATGCTTAATTGCAATGTGAAGAAGTGTTGTATTAACCATGTTCTAATTTTAATTTTCTGTAACCCCCCCTTTTTTCCTTTTCTGTTTTAGAATGAAGTAAAACGTATTGATTTTACTGAAGCTTTTCATTCTTTTACTGTAAGTCTTAATTTTTGCCTTGTTTGCTATTCTCCTTTTTTAATTTGTTATCCATCATCTCTGATTATTATCATTTTTTAATTAACTTTTTATGGGACATGATATACCTTTTTGAGTTCTCACCTCACAGTGTAATTTGTTTACGTTTTAAGTTATATTTTCTGTGGTGGTGGTGGTTGTTGTTGTTGTGAATATATACAGTATAGTGATGTGGTTTACTGTGAACATTTCACTCACAGCATTTATTCACATTTTAATATATATAAAGAGTATTTGGACGTGTTGCCACTGCGATGGTTCGTACTAACACCTTCTGTCCTCCCGTTCAGACGGTGAAAGACGACACGGCCTACACTCAGGTCAGCGACAAACCCGAGGAGCCGTCAGAAACGCCAGCCAACCAGCCGATGAGGAACGGCTCCTACATTGCCATGTCTCCAGTGGAGGCCCAGAAGTGTTGATCGAGGATCCCCTCCCCAAGTGTGGAGCTCAGGAAGGGGGCTGAGGGAGCAGCACAGGGGCGTTACATTACCACGGGTGGGGGGTTTGCTTACACAGCGGGCTAATTTTCACTTATATTGGGGGTGGGGGGTGGGGAGGATAGGGGTGGGACACAAGCCCCAGTACATGTTTAGTCAACAAAGACATTGCTCCTCTCGCTGAGCCCTCTTATGACTGTCTGTCCTCCTCTACTCGAACTGCTGAGCATGGCCCTCAACTGCCTGCCGTACTGCAACAACAAACTCCCACACTCTTTAGTCCTCGTTTCCGTCCTGGTCGACCTTAAAGATGAAGGGACTCTCGGCGGGTTCGGCCAGGACAAGCCTTTCGTAATTCTTCTGAGGGAACACGGTAGCATAGGTGTCGCTGTTGCACACGGATGCATGATCTACCGAGCAGACTCTGCCGACTGACAACTGCTCAAAGAGGGTTTTAGTATTCACCCGAACAACAGTGGGTGTCATCGCCGTCGCATTCTTGTCCTCTCCATCAGAGGAGAAAACTTCAAAATAATCCCCCATAAACTGAATCCTTAGGACAAAACTCTGAGCTCCTGCGCTCAGAGGATAACATCTTGCTAATACAAACTGAACTTAGCATATCTTAGCAAGCTTTTTGTAAAAAAAAAAAAAAAAAAGATAGAAGAACAAACACTGAGCCAAACTATTTATAGCAATTTTTGCCTTTTTTTTTTCCTAAGACGAATTAGTGCACCCACACACACACACACACACCGCACTTCCAGTATCAGTTAGTGAAAGTGTGTGTGCACTTTTATCTTACACTGTCCTGTTTTGATGGGCGACTATTTTTCTTGATGCAGGCACAGTGTAAAGACACCTGGAAAACTTGTGATTTTGATCCCCCCCTCCTCCTCCTCCTCTCCAGAACACTAGTTAAACAAAATATTCATCTACATTTCCAAGTTGATGGCTAGTTAGCTGTGAAATTATTACCACCAGTAGCTTGATAAAGTTGCACCTTTTTAGGCTTCATCAAAACATTCAAAACAAAAAGGAGAAAAAAATAAACACCCACAGAACTTACAAGGGAGACTTGAACCTGCTTTCTGCCTTATAATGGTTCAGTGTGTTCTTTTATGTTCATACAGTGTTCAAATAAGCTGGAAATCTCTTCTGTCGTTATTGTACATATGTAAAAGGGGAAATGTTGAGATACCTCTGACCAAATCCAGCAAGCAGTCCTTCTAGGTGTGCTGAAAAAGACACTAACGTTGCTCTGGTGTCGACCGCTCCTGCACGTCTACACTGTTACTTATTAGAGAAAGCACAATTTGGATTGCTAAAACCAGTCCTCACACAAGGCTACCAGGTTTTTTTGTCCTATTACGACGTATATTTACAGCTGATCTGTCAAAGACACTGTCAAAGTGCCGTGACTATTAAAAAAAAAAAAAAGGTGGAACCATTGGGGGTTTTTGAGGGAGCCCTGAGCACCACTCGCCGCTGTGCAGTCATTCAGTTTGCCAGGGAGCTGTAGGCATTCAGGCAAAAACGCAGCACACAGCACTTGAATCACTGTTTGTCTTATGTTTCAATGTGTTTTCATTTTTCTGTCCGCCACACTTGTCTCGTCACGTCAGCGGTAGTCGCTAGTGGGAAGTGAATTTAAGGCCATAATACTGTCAACGTGGGAAACTCCCTGCACTTTGCCTGGAAATGTGCCCTGTGTATTTTCATTGTTTTTTTTCTTTTGTCCTGTTCATTTCAATGCAGGTGGTCCACCTGTTCAATACATTTCAAAGGTTTATCCTCGTTAGTATTGGTTATGAAGGATGTGAATGAACACACATCCATGCCTCTGTGTTACTTGCTTTTTCAGCACATGGAGTGTCTTCTTTTGATATACTTTTGTATTTGTTATTGCTGCTAAAAAACAAAATGCCATAACCTATGGACTTGTATTTGTACATACGTTGTACATAACGTGTTCTCTTTCAGGTTGAACCACAGATGCTTTCTGTGTTGCCAACCACCTTTTGACACCTGAGCACAAGATACAAAGCCCAGAGCTTGCTGCCATTTATTGGAATTTAGCAGTTACAGTTATCACTAGCAACACTTTTTTGTAAACACTTAACACACTCATTCCTCTTATTAGCAGATGACCATATCACATGTATATCGTTGGGGTTTATTATAGGAGTAGTGAACTTAACTGGAGGTGCCCAAATAGGGCGAGCCGCTTCGTTTAATAAGATCGGTGTCGGGAGTCTGAGTCTGGGATTAATAACACTGTGGTGGAGAGTATTCCTTTAAGGTTAAATCAATTCACTAAAGGCCTTTTTATTCCACCTACATGCAAAATCACAGTCCATCCACCTTTTGAAAAACTTGAACCTTAGAGACCTTAATCCCGAGAGTCGTGTGTGTTGCTTGTACAGCGTCTGTTCAAACGCACACCTGAGCCATCGCTCCTCCACTGTCTGACTTCTACTACACTGACCTTTGAGTCCAATCCTTCAAGCCTATCTGCTCGTCCCTGCTTGACCAAAGATAACCTACATAGATCTGCCCCAGCGCCGTGTTTACTCTCCTCTGTGATAACGGTTGTGCCACAAAACCACCGCCTACCCTTTCTTTTTTTTTTTGTGAAGTATTTGCAGCAGTGTTGTGTGAGCGTGAACATGTGTGTATGTGCCTTTCTTTACATCAAGGCAAGAAAAAGTTGTTTCACAAGTTGGTTTGATGGGTATTGCTTTTTTTGTCACCCGGCGCAAGAGCAAACAAAAGTAATCAATGCTCTTTGTGAGCAGATCTCAGTATTATGTAAGACAAAGCAATACAGAGTTGTGTAAAATACATTGTTTTGTAAGGGGCCACACAATATTTATGTATCTTTTGTTTTTTTTCCCTGAATTTGTGATTTTTTGTTAGTTGTATAGAAGTATTTCCTTTTGCGGTAGCTTGATTTTAGTTTTTTTTGTAATATTCAGCATTAAATTTTTTGATCATTTCAATTTTTTTTCACACTGAAAATACAAAACAAAGTGTAAAAAGATGGACCAGTATGTCACGCTGGGAGCTGTCAGAGACCTGTAAAATGTCTGTAAGAGTGTTCATGAATGGTTTAAGATTCGGGTGTTTGAGAACTCGTGTGAGTAAATTTGTGTTTGTGGAGCAGATGCACCATTTCTGTCAAACTGGAGTGATTTTTTTTAATTTTTTTTTACTGGAAGGCTGATTATCTTGACGACTGAGTAAAGTAAAGCGTTGTTGCTGTGTAACCTATCTAGATGAATGAAGCCCTCCTTCAGGGATGAGCACTAGTGCCATACCATCCTTTTATTATTATTTTCCTTAATTTGGTGTAACAGCCGCATCTCCCCCGTCTCGATGTTCTGAAGTCACTAACAGACGTTTCCTCTTGAGATATATACTAATTTGTTTTGCTGCTGAAAATGACAATCCTTCTTGTCATGTGAGGTGCAAAATGAGTTCAAAGTAATATCCGATTTTTAGTTTTGATAATTTACACTGCACAGATGTTTCTACAGTGCTTTTGTAAACATTTCTAGTGTATTTGCAAAAAAATAAAAGTTGCAGTCAAGTGCAAAGTTCACACGGTCGTCTGCTGTCTTTTGTATAACTGAAACAGAGAGAGAAATATAAACCAGTTTGTGGTAATAAAACTGTTAATCCAGAGGAGCCTGGTGAATGTATTTATAAATGTAAATTATAAGCAACTAAACTCCTTATTGTGGAGTTTAATCTCTACTGAATACTTCTTGTTGAAGATTAAATACTACTGAATTTATAGCATTGAAATATTTAACTTTGAAAACCATCTGAGTCTTTGTGGTTTAAATTCTCCACTTTGAAAGTTAAAGTAAATTACTTTTAGTCGCATGATTTTAAAAGTATAACTTAATTTCTTTTAGCTTCACAAATCCAGATTTAAAAAAAAATCAAAGTACAATATTCAAAAAACCTATCAATTATGTAAGAAAGAAATGTATCTAAGAAAGAGAAGTTCAGATGAGCAACCCGGAAATGAAAATATGTACCTGGAAAAAAAGTTTATGAAGTTGCAAAACTTGAAAGAAACTACTGAAAATTAAAATAAAATCCAACACATATAAATTCAGATAGTTGATTTTCAAAGTAAAAAATGTAATTGCTATAAATCTAGTGTTTTTTAAAGGAATATTTTGATATTTGGGGAAAGATTTATACCACTCATGTTTGTACAATCAATATGAAGCTACAGCTGCTTAGCTTAACATAAGGACTGGGAACAAACCAAGAAATAGTCTGTCTGGCGGCACATTAACCTGCCATAAAACTACAACATGATATATTTACACTCAGTTTTTATATGGATTAAACAAACTACATATAACGTGTTAATTATTGAGCTTTAGAGGTCGGATTTTGTTACCTTTGGCATGCTAGCTGTTTCCCCCTGTTTCCAGTCCTTATGATAAGCTAAGCTAACTGGCGACTAACTCTCTGACTGAAAGCAAATAAGCATATTTTCCCAAAATATTGAGCTTTAAATGTCAACATTAGCCTATGTATTAAGTAGTGTTTAAATGTCACAATTACTCATTCAGTTGCGTATAAAATTCAGGTTATGATGTCCTTTGACGTATCTGTTCTTTTAAGAGTCTGATTAAATGCTGTCTTGACATGTTTTCGTAGAAGAAACTCCCTTTATAACTATGACTAAGCAATCAGGCCAAAGTTGTTGGATAAAGTTTATTATTCTTGTGAGTAACAGGACGAAACACACAAAGATTAAAGAGCGAGGCCTTTTTTCAAGACTCACTTTCATGCATAAACATTCAATAAATTCAGGTAAAAACCCTCCTTTTACGCACAGTAACGAGATATCTTTGTGACAAACTCGTCAGTGTTCTCGTCAGTGTTCTCGTCAGTGACGCTCCCACATGTGATACCTCCCGCTGAACTTCAACAAGCTCAGGCAGGTTTATAAGGAGAGCAGGAGGTCGCACGCTTCTGTCATTCATCACAAGCTGTAAAACATAAATCCACATATCCACACGGGTGTAAAATGTGTGCTTAGTTGGTGCTGTAACTTGTGGCCTCGGGGGGTGAAGGTTATACGTTGTCCTCGTCTGAACTCTTCTTAGAGCTCACATCGTATGTTTCCAGCCTTGATATTATCGTTTCAGGGTCTGCAGGCGTCAGCATGTACGCATTCTCTCCTACAGTCGTTTCATTAGATGTAGCCTACAGTATTCACTTTTTTTTGGGACTTGATCGACCTTCAATAGTGTCGACGCTCTCGCTTGCTGACACTGCAGCTCTCCTCTGCTCATTGCTTAATTCATTCATTCTCGTACAAGTGCTTTCTTGTACTCTCTGAGGTGCATTTTTGTCTTTGTTTAGCACCTTTTGAACTGTCCTTATCCCACATGAATGGTATCTTTTCTTTTCAGAACAAACTCAGCTACAAGTTTGACTTATTATTTTGTCAATTTAACAAAGTATAAAGCTGCCAGGAACACAAAAGACAAGAAGAAATGACACATTTTTAGTGATAATCACTCAAAAGAACAGTTTTATGCACACAAACAGCAGAAAAAACGTAAGAAACCAAACTATAATAGTCTATTTTAATGTAAAGTGTTTTTTGTCTCAACTTGTTTTTGTGCCTTTTTCATTGAAAGTGACTGAAAACATTAATAATTCAAAAGGTTTTAAACCATGACGCATCAACGACGTTATCATCCCCATTACAAACAGTAACAAACAACACAAATGCTGTGTGGACAAGCAGCGCTCATAGCCGCTTAAGTCTGATGCAATAGTGCAGTTAAGTGTTGAGTCTTGTATTTGACTCAATGTTTGAGTTTGGTGTGGTTTAAAAAAAAAAAGTAAAGTAAGCAGATACTGAATAGGTTTCATCCCTTCTTACACAATACATGTGTCAACAAGTTGCATGTAGTTAAATCAAAGATGTTCCCTTTTCAGACCATTTCTTTGAAATAGCTTTTAGAGGCCTGAAGAGGTAAAACAATCCAATATTTCACCATGAAAAGCAAAGCTCAGTGAAACACAATTTGTGTAGCAGAAACATTTTTTTTTCTTCTCCCCAAACTTGTTAATCATCTAATGAGCCCTTAGATTTATCTTGTGACCTCGTGGTTATGGTTTATGTCTAGAAATGTCAGAAAATAGTGGAAAAAATGAGACGTCTTCAAATGTCTTGTTTTGTTTGACCAAAAGTCCAAAACCCACACATTTTCGGTTTAAAATGATTTATGATGAAGAAAAGTAGCACATCCTCTCATTTCAGTCGCTGAAACCAGATATTTTGGGCTTTTTTTCCACTTTTTCTGCTTGAGAAACGACTAAAAACTCTGAATCAATTATCAAAATTGACTATTTTCCTGTTGATTGACAGAATAGTTTCCGCTCTACAGTATATACAGTATGTGACTGTGACAGTGGGAACAGATGATTTGTCAGACTTTGAAGGTTCACCCCTGAAGGCCTTTTGGCTTCACACAAAACACTGTGGAGGTCATGTAAGGCCCTTTCTCCTGACTGATAGTTGGATAACGATTTCTTTTTGCAGTTTAAGCAATTTTTCAATCATTTCCTAGAGTATTTCCTGGAGAGAGTTATTTGGGTTAAATTACAGTTAAAAAATATTACAAACAGTGGAATTATTTCCAAATAAATGATGAAAACAGTCACTTTTAGCAATTGTTTTTCATTCTTTGTCACATTTTGAATATGAAATAATTAATTTTTTCCCCCTCTTCTTATTATTTGTCACTTCACAAGCTGACTGAGGTGAAATTTATAGGAAATATTGGGTTAAAATGGTGAACGTAAATGCTCTATACGCCCTCAAAACCGACAAAATCTCACTGAGCTCCAAAAATTCATAATATCTAACGGCATCTATTAGACTAATTACTCCCTTTAAGACCCGTGGTGCACTTTAATGTTACTAAAATTGCAGTTAGGCCTTCAGCTGAGTGCCTAATTTATCACAGCAAGTGCTTTGAGACGCTCCAGTTACTGAGAATCTTTCATTCAAATGTCTCTATTAAGGCAAAGCTCCAGCAGCTTTACAACTGTAATACCACCTGCAGACAATCAACAATAGATGTCCCACCCCCTCCTCCGATATAGGCGACTGCAAAATACGTCTAACTGCCTTCTTCTTTTGTTCCACTTGTCACCACCGTGTGAGTCTCTATGTTGGGGGGTGTTGGTGGTGGCTGGATGTGAAAAGCAGCAGGGTTCCTGTAGCTGAACCCAAATGCAGATAAACACGTAGGTGAAAAGGTTTTTTTTATTATTATAGGAGATTTTGGTTATGCAGGCTGGCTGGAAGGAAGCGTGGCACATTAACAAACCATGTAGGCCTAATGAAGAGGAGCTGGCTTGATTGGTAGACAGGTGTGCTGATTGCAGGTGACAGGCAGGTGTGCTGATTGCAGATTATATCCAGGTGTGAGAAGGAGAGAGAGGACAAGAAAGGGGGAGGGAAACGACCAAAGAGACAGGCAAAACCAAAACACATCAAGCACACATCATTCATACTAAAAGGCAGAAAATAGCCTAATAAAAACACACTCACTCCAGTCGGGTGTCACAGAAGAAGGACCGTGACGAGCAGAGGGAAGGTTTTATAATTTGAATCCACTACATTTGAGAAGGAAATATTGTACTTTTTACTCCACTACATTTATCTGACAACTGTAGTTGAAGGTCCCATATTGTAAAAAGTAAGATTTTAATGTCTCTTATATTATAAAGCAGGTTTAAGTGCTTTATAAATACTGTGAAGGGCTCAATATACAGAGAAATACACACAGGCCGTATTCAGAAATTGTGCGTTTGAAACAAGCCGTTAGGATTTCTGTCCATTTGTGATGTCGCAAATATACAATATTTAGACCATTACACGGTTTTAAACGTAAACATTCTGAATGTGTCCCAGTTTATTCCTGGTTGCAGTGTATGTTAATGACATCAGCTGACAGGAAGTAAACATGGACCCAAGCTGTTTCATAGCAACGAAATTCTGTTGCCATTCCGTTGAAATGAGGTAAAACGGAGCGTTTCAGAAAGAGGGTAAATACAGGTATATTCAGACAGACAGTATGAGAAAATAATGTGTTTTTTTAACGTTAAAGCATGTAAACATGTTCTAGTAGAAACACAAAATACAAGTATGAACCTGAAAATGAGCATGATATGGGACCTTTAACGCTACTTTGCAGATTACGTTTTTACATTGCCTACAAAATAAGTAGGTTTATCATACAATGTTATAGTTATACCAAACAGTGGGCCTATAGTTAAAATAAGCACAGCCTCAATCAACAAGCACAAGCACAATAATGTGATAACAATCCAATAGCCTATAATGTATAATAATATAACTCCACTGCATTATAAGAGTACTTTTATGTTTAGTATTTTACTACTAATAGGCCTACTTCTCTACTTTTATTATGAGATTTTGAATGCTCAACAGATTAACTTTTACATCATGGTATTGCTAATTTTTAACGTAAATGATCACAGTACATCTTCCAACACTGTAATTTGGTTTATACACTTTCTTGCCAAGAGTTGAGAGGAGAAGATTGATGCCACTCTCGTGTTTGTTTGTTAAAAAATTAACTACATCCCGGTGACAGATTAGCTTAGCTTAGCATAAAGACTGGAAACAGGGGGAAACAGCTAGCATAGCTGGGCCCAGGCCAAGTCGGTAACAAAATCCAGTAAATAAGCACATCTAAAGCTCACTAATTAACACTTTATGACTCTTTTTTTTAATCTGTACAAAACCAAAGTATTAAAAATACATATTTATCAGGTTTCATAGCGAGTTATGTGTCTGACATCTTGAGCTAACGCTAGTGCGGTCAAAATCAAGTTGCCAAGCGCCTAGCTAGCAGAAAAAGAAGCTAGCTAAAACGGTTATTTTTACACTTTAACAAACAAGATATACGTTATCATGTTTATAAAAGAACTTTAGAGGTGAGCATAGGTGTATTTTGTTACTTTTGTACAGAGCCAGCTGTTTCCTCCTGTAACAGAGGCCTTGTTTCTGTCTTTACGCTAAACCAGGGGTCAGCAACCTTTACTATCAAAAGAGCCATTTTAGGCAAAAACAAAAAGAAAAAAAATCTGTCTGGAGCCGCAAAACATTTGATCATTGTGATGAAGGTAACACAGTTTATAGTCTAAGTATATAGTATATAAGTCTAATGTAGTGAGGGCCCAAGTGCAAATGTACAACGGAGTATTAGGGCCACATTGAGGGAAAAAACATCTGAGATTTACAAAATAAAGTCAGAAGCTTACGAGAAAAAAAGTCGTAATATTCCGAGAAAAAAGTCATAACTTAACGAGAAAAAAAGGCGTAATATTACGAGAATAAAGTCATAACTTTACGAGAAAAAAAGTCGTAATATTACGAGAATGAAGTCATAACTTTACGAGAAAAAAAAGTCGTAATATTCCGGGAATAAAGTCATAACTTAACGAGAAAAAAAAGTTGCAATATTAAGAGAATAAAGTTATAACTTTACAAGAAAAAAAGTTGCAATATTAAGAGAATAAAGTCATAACTTTACGAGAAAAAAAGTCGTAATATTACGAGAATAAAGTCATAACTTTACGAGAAAAAAAGCCGAAATATTACGAGAATAAAATCATAATTTTACGAGAAAAAAATCGGAATATTACGAATATAAAGTCATAACTTTACGAGAAAAAAAGTCGTATTATTATGTGAATAAAGTCAGAACTTTACGAGAAAGAAAGTAATAATATTACGAGAATAAAGTCAGAACTTTACGAGAAAAAAAAGTTGTAATATTATGAGAATAAAGTCATAACTTTACGAGAAAAAAGAAAATAACACGTAAAATTACTACTTTATAATATTATGACTTTATTCTCGAAATCTCAGATTTTTTTTCTTTTCCTCAATGTGGCCCTAATACTCCGTCGTACCGTTGTACCATAGACCTACAACAATGATAAATAAAATTGAAAATGTAAACAAAAAACAGTTATTCATTTCCATTTTTAAAAATCCACAGGGAGCCACTGTAGAGGGGCTAAAGAGCCGCAGGTTGCTGACCCCTGGACTAAACGAAGCTAAACTAATCTAAGCGGCTGCTGGCTATAACGTTAGCTTCATCTTTACTGTAAAATACAAACAAGCTGTATCAATCTTCTCGTAGTTAATTCTTGGCAAGAAAGTCCAAAACTGTCGACATATTGCTTTTTATTAACAATATTCATACACATTACGTGCTAACTGTCTCCTTAAATCTACAGGAAACATGGCAGATCTCAGGTGACCTGCTGACCCAGGCGTTGCCCCAAAAACAAGTCGATTCTTAGGACAAACTCTCCTCTCCAGGTGAACGACGACTGTGTGTGTTTAAATGCTTTTTAATCCAACGTTGTTTAAACTGCAGGCAGCTCCGGGCATGTTTTAATATCCACCCACTTGAAAGATTATCATTTGAAAGGAAAACCACAGAGGCTTATAGGGAGATAATGCCGTTAAAACCCCAAGAATTTCCATTAACTGTTGCTGCAGCTCAAAGTCATGGAGTTAGTGCCTTCAGGAATCCCAGTCTTGCTCTTTGCTAATTTTTGTGGATAATTATTATGTTTTAAATTAAAGTGTGTGCTTATTATTCTACCAGTCTCAGTTCAGATAAACTGGTCTTTAACATCAAGTTGTACTAAATGGTCTGTTGTGCCCCCTGCTGGTGTTTCTGAAAACTAATCTGACTGAGGAAGGATAAATAATTAAAGCCTCTGTACACCCACACAGGTGTTGTCAATTATTCTGGTTGATTAGACCTCTACTCAGGTGAGGTCTAATCAACCAGATTAACTGAAAACACCTGTGTGGGTGTTCAGAGGCTTTTATAATTTGATATGAGTTGAGATGTTTAAAGCAAAAAAAAGAAAAAAGAAAGAAGAATTAATGCCTGAAAATTTGCAGGAAGTTGTTCATGATAAGGTCAGGTGATTTAAATGTAATTAAATGTGTTAAAGCATTTGTGTATTTCAGTATGTGGCCTAAATTCTGAGGGAAATTAATTTAAATCACAGATTTAAGAGACAATTGTCTCCATTTTTATCCTTTAACGTGTAATATTTTGTTAAATATCACAGCTGTTATCGTAGAGCTGATTCAATTTACATTAATTGATTAGTTGATGAAAAGAAAATTAATTTGCAACTATTTTGATAACCAGTTAATTATTGTTTTAGTAATTTATCAAAAACAAATGTCAAATACTTACTTGTTCCAGCTTCTCAAATAAGAGAGGATTTCATGCTTTTCTTTGTCATAAATGATAATAAGTATAATGATAAAGTAGATTGAATATTTTGGTGAAGCAAAACAAGCTCTGGGAAATTATAATAGATATTTTTCCCTTTTTCCTGTCATTTTATAAACAAAATGATTAATCGATTAAAGAATTAGCAGATTGATCAATAACGAAAATACTTATCTGCATCCCTACAGTATATTATTGTGTGAAATGTTGTTTGATGTGTACATTTAAATCATTTAGGGAATAGAAACATAAATAATGAACAATAGTTATATTAAACTACAGTTACATTGTTCAAGAAAAATGTAAGTATGTAAATAATACAGTATAAATATAAATAATAAATTACCTACTGAATAACTTAGGAAATATAGAGTAAAAAACAATAAATTCAGTGTTCCCATTATTGGAAATTTTCCTTCTGGTACATTATATCTATATAATAAGTAATATTTACTCCAATACACCACTTTTGGATCAGTTATGGTTCTTTAAATTATAATTCATAAACACCACTTACCTCGAACATAGACACACACACAAATAAATGCTACGAATTTGACTGCGAGATATATTTACAGTAAACGTTTTACAGGGTCATCATTCAAAAAAAACAAAAACTCACATATAATAACATTTACATTTTACATTCAACAAAACTTTACACATATGTACACTGATTTCCTCGTGTCTCTTTTGGTTGAGTTATAATAATATTAAACAATGTGGGAACTTTATCTAACAATGGAAACAGAAGACTTAACGAAAAAAAAAAAAGCTAAAACACCATGTTGTCTCCATATCTTAGTTCAATATTTTGGTTATTATTTGCGTTCTTGCCGATAGGTGGATAAGAACATTGATACCAGATTGCATATGATAATACAGCCCTGTCTCTGTTCAAAGTGGGAACAAAAATCTGCCTACCACCATCTCTAAAATCACAGTTTTTTTACGGATTAAATAAATAGTAAAATAAAATGTCAGATTTTGTTTCCTTAAGACGGAGCCAGGCTAGCAGTTTCCCCCTGTTTCCAGTCTTTATGCTAAGCTATGCTAACTGCCTCCAGCTTCAGACAGACATGAGAGCGGTATCAATCCTCTAACTCTCAGCAAGAAAGCAAATAAACGCATTTCCCAAGATATCAAACTATCTGTGCTTGAACACAACAATTAGGAAGTAGACATACATCCTAAAAGTCGAATGACTAAAAGCATGAGTTCTCCGTTCTGGAAGAGGTGTGGGTTCGAATCCCACTTGAGACAATCGTTGGCAGTTGGCAGTGATACAAAACATCATCAGTACAGACTTAACTTCATCTCTAGAAGTTAAAACACTTCTACTGCTAAGGCACCAGCAACATTTAAGTTGCAAATAACTAGTGCAACTGATGTACAGCTGCACAATTATTCATGGTTTTATCACATAATGTATTTTTTTTTTTTTTGGTTTCTGGTATCTATAAAGTCTTTAAGAGGAGTGCAGTTACTCACACATCACATGTAGATGCAGGGCTGGTGGAAATCAGCATTAATGAACAGAGTAACACCTGCACACTGAAACAATTAGTTGATAAACATAATGTTTTATATCATTATAAACTGAATATCGTTGGGTTTTGGACTGTTGGTTGAACAAAAGTCATTTGAATAGCCATCTGGGTGACACCTCTGACTGGCATTTTTCACAATCTTCCAACATTTTATGGACTTGAGCTGCAAAATTTAATCGATTAATCGCTTGAGTCAGTCTTTTCTAGTAAACAATCCAAACATTGTCTTGTTTAAGGTTGTCAAATGTGAACATTTGCTCTCTTTTCTTGTCTTAACATTATAGTAAATCCAATATTTATAAGTTTTGGTTTTCTGGTCGGACAAAAGAAGACATTTCATGATATCCAGAAAATTGCAATGGACATTTTTCTGATGTTATATAGACCAAACGATAGAAAATTATTTGCATATTAATTTTATTATGAAAATAATCATTAGTTGCAGCCCTAATATAACTGGAGATGTTCTGGCGCAATACGTTTGAAATGCTTTTTGTTATGTGCTATATTTGAATGTTTCTTTTCATGTAATTTACAACTGCTTTTGGATATTTTTGAGATATTTCTTTAATTCGTTTTATGTATTATTGTCTCTGTACTGAGCTGATATGGTTTAATGTAATGAAAATCATGAAACGTCTGGAATCAGTGTGTAGATGTTACTCTTTTCACCTTTAAAGTCTTTCACATAAATCAAATTTTTTTTCTTTTCTTAAAAATAATGAAAGATATGGATATTAAATGCAACATCTAATATTATTTTAATAAGTATGTACCCTAAATATGATGCCTTTTTGTTTCTGTGTTTGTGGATTTTGTCTTTGCAACAGTTTAACAATTCTAACGTAATAAGAGAGATAAGATGCCGTTGTGTTTCACCCACACTTCCTCAGTGGATGAACCTGCATCAAAATGTGAAATGAACATTCGCTGTCAAATGCCCTGAACTCTATCCTCTCTCTAATCCCGTGTGATCTGCGCGGCTGTTGCTCAGCAGCATCCTACGTCTCAAAGTGCGTCATTGAAGCAGCTTGCGTTGGCTTCTTCTCCCCCCCGCCCCCTCCCCTCTGCTGCCTGAGCTGAGGTCGCTCTCTGTTTTCAGTCTCTCTCTGCTCAAATGTTGGGGTCTGTGTCCAGCTTGGTGAGGTCGGTGGCCGTCCCCATGAACATGCTGCGTCCCCGCTCCAGCCGGCTCTTCTTGTCCGTGAGGCGGAAGGCCTCCATGAACTCGTCGATGTCGATGCTGCCGTCCTGGTTGCGGTCGATGGTGACTGCCAGGTCGGAGATGGCGTCCTCCGTGATCTCCATCTTTAGGTAGACGCTCAGCAGCTTCCAGGTCTGCCGGAAGTCCTCGATGGTGATGAAGCCTGGGTGGAGCAGGAAGAGGGTTAAAGGTTAAAGATGCAGAGTAGAAAAGAGGAGATTAGAGATGAAGTGATGGAGGAAATAGTGTGTGTGGTCAGAGAGGTGGGGGATGGGGAGAACAGTAGATCAGTGGGTTAATCCTCGTCTTAACTGGGATGGCCGTAACCTAATGTGGCCTGTTTTGAACGCTACAGATTAACAGAAGCTGTAAACGTTTCTATCTGGGCAACAAACACTTTACAGAGCTCTGACACACTTCACACCTCCACTGAAGCAGACTGTCTCTCATTGGATTGTCTCTGTGAGTCAGTGCAGTCATTTCATCAATGTGTTGACCAACAAAAATGTGTGTATGAACAAAATTGTGGAAAGTTATAGTGACTTTTTAAGGTGGAGAACAAAAAAATATGCTGAAGCCAGTGGTGTTATAGATGTTCCCAGTATACATGTAACATGTTTCAGTGATGACTAAATGGTTTTACCTGAGTTGTCGGTGTCTACGATTCTGAAGATGGTCTCCACGGTGGAGCGGTGACGATACAAAGTCTCAAGCAGACTCTGGTCAATGTGCTGCAAGGAAACCAAGTGTTTTTATTTTTATGCAAACAGTATTTAAGTGTGTTTAAGTTAGCGCCTGTGTCCAGCAAAGCGTTTTTTTCCACAGCTGAAAACATCAGGCGCTCTTCTGAAAGCACTTAGGTGTTGCAGTGTTTTTTCAGCAGAGGCTTTGGTTGCGTCTGGTTGCTATGTTACGGAATATCCGCGGAAGTAAGGCAGCACAAGGTAGCGTACTTGCTCTGACCCTTGTTCTGGATGAGGGGAAAGCTGAAGTACGTAGGGAGAGAGGACAGACCTTTCATCTATGTGGGTTCATGAGATTTATGGGCAATGAAACATCTCGGCGAGTTTCGTTCACGTTCAGATACAGATTCAGATCAACTTCATTATCCCACACATGGAAATTCGTTTGGTCCAGTGCTCCAGTGATGAGGACAACATAAAGTCCACAGTAAAAACAATAGCATAACATACACAATAAGACCACAACATACTCATGATAATAAATACATTTGATTAGATCTATGTGGTAGGCTATTTGTCCCGCCCTTCCTCCACTGTGATTGGACGGCTGGGTAAAAAGTGGCAGTGACTAGCGTAGCGTTTTACCCAAACTTGAACAATTTTCAATTGTCAGCGACTTGAAAAAATTGGCCAACGCTCAGCGCCTCATCACGCTGCTGGCATTTTTACTACAGCGTAAATACGCAGTGCTCCCATTACAAAGCATTAAATAAATACCCTGGCCTCAGGAAAAAAACGCTTTGGTGGACACGACCCCTTAGAGTGTTTCTGATTCAGCAAATGATATGTTTACACAATATCCTACAATGAGACACTAGTATTTCTGTGACTACCACGTTTCTCCAGCTGGGTAACTCACTTCCGTGTTGGCTCCTTTGATGATGGCGAGCTCGTTGAACCACTCGTGGTAGTTGATCATGCCGTCACTGGTCTTACTGGTGACCAGCTGATAGCGCAGCACCCTCCAGGGAAGACCGAGGTGCAACACGCTCTCCACTGCAGACGCCCAGTCGTTCTGACACAAGTGACCTGACGGAGGTGGAAATGTTGGTCCGTTATCTGATTTCAGCCAAATTCTCATCCATTGCTGCATTGTCTTCCAATCAGGTCGACGAACAGTCAAAAAATCAACTCCAAAAGCATCCAAACAATAATTCAATATTATCGGACAATATTTGATTGCATATTAGTGTTGGAAAATGTGTCATCTCATAAATAATAAGAGATAGCTGCACAGAAATTTAGAAACTGTTGTCTCTACATTGTTTGTAAAAAAGCACTGACAAGTTTATTTTTCAACTGTAACCAAATTTAAGGGATGCTTATCAAAATGTTTGTGTTTATTATGTGTTATATGTAATTTTTTTAATTTTTCGATAACAGATTCAACCTCAAAAATTAAAAAGAAGTCGGTCGGACTCTGATCCAAAGCATGAGATCATCTTTTTCAATAAATCAACCCGATGAATAAGTTTGATTCTTTCCATGATTAAAAAACACACTGTATACACCAAGGAAGCATCAAAACTTCAACACGTCTCACTGTAAGTTCAGGACTTGAGACGCAGTTGAAATCTATCTTTTAGGTCGAGAATAAAATTTAAAGCACATTAAAGAAACATTTTTTTCAGAGCTGATTTGTAAGGGGACCCTTGTGTTTCCCCTGCAAGCAAAAATAAATAAGTAAATCTGTTGTGAAATTAACTAAAAGTGAGGAGCTGTGTGGCATGAATATTACATAATTTCTTATTTACTTATTATGCACTTAAATAAAGGATGTTGGCAGAATTAAAGTAAATCCCTGAACAACAACAACAGTTTCAGTGAAACTGTCAAATGTTCCTGGATGGACTTCCCATGTTTTTTTTCTGAATGGGGATTAAAAGTTGGGAGCTCACATTTCTCCCATCCTTTGAGAACTACACAGGGAAGTACACAGTGATAGAATTAAGTAACACCTGATCCGTTGAGGACTGAACTGGTTCATGAAAGTCACACTACACACCTGTGTTGTTGCTGTCCAACTTCTTGAAGGCACAGATGAGGTCAGATTTGTGCGCAAACAGCTGCTCCCGCAGGACTTTGAGGGCTGAACGCTCAGTCCGCCCGACACTGCCGACAAGATAACGACAAATATAACAGATGATGCAACAGAATTAAAAGGCAGAACAGTGCTGTTTTACACAATCTAATCTTTGCTATTAAACAGAACTTTATGTCTGGGAATTTATTGCCAAGATTTATATGAGTCTGTACGTTGAATATGAAGCTACAGCTTAGTTTAGCACAAAGACTGGCTATGTCCAAAGGTACACAAAACAGGTAAACAAACAAGATGTAAAGTGTTTATTGATGAGATTAAAGGTTGCCAGGCTAGCTGTGTCCCTCTGTTGCCAGTCTTTATGCTGAGCTAAGCTAAGCGGCAGCTAGCTGAAGTTTTATACTTAACGGACAAACATGAGCTATCAATCTTCTCATCTAATGCTCTGTAAAAAAGCAAAACAATTCTTGCTTTAAGGGTTTTTTGGGGTTCCAGGCTCTCACATGCAAAGATTTGCTAGTTTTCTCTATTTTGTATAATTGTACATTTGGGGATTTTGCAATTTGAGATGATGCTTTCAGTTCTGAGAAAGTGTAAAAGGCATTTTTCATTGTTTTCTGACATTTTATAGACAATTAACTGATAAATCGCTAAAATAACCAACAGATGAACTATTGCAGCCCCGGTAGAATGATTGATAGGGCCAAAATTGCATGTGATTATCATAAAGTGGGCATGTCGGTAAAGGGGAGACTCGTGGGTACCCATAGAACCCATTTTCATTCACATATCTTGAGGTCAGAGGTCAAGGGACCATGAAAAATGGCCATGCCAGTTTTTCCTCGCCAAAATTTAGCGTAAGTTTGGAGCGTTATTTAGCCTCCTTCGCGACAAGCTAGTATGACATGGTTGGTACCAATGGATTCCTTAGGTTTTTTAGTTTCATATGATACCAGTATCTTCACTCTAGCTTTAAAACTGAGCTACAACCTAAAAATCACAATTTATGTCAATGTGTTAAAGAAATTAGTGGCATTAAAACGAATTTGCGTTAATGCATTATTATCACGTTAACTTTGAAAGCCCTAATGAGTGACATTGTCAAGATGAATATTTTCAGGTAGTTGTTTTGTACCTTTGCCTCACGGTGAGCTCTCTGATCATGCTGCTGGCCTGGTATTGGATTAAATAAGGCACAAGGTCTGGACCCAACTTCACATAGGCCCCCCTGTTGCTTCCCACGTCGTAGTAATTGGAGGCGGAGAACAGAGTGAGGACCTGAGTGAAATGAAAGAAGGGTTTAATGTTTCAGTGAAAACATTAGACTGTTTAGTCTGTGGGCCGTCAGTGTCTGAGCTCACCTTACGGTTGTGGCAGAACTCGTAACCTTCCTGTTTACACTCGTGGGAGCGGATGATGAGTTGCATGTTGTGTCTGTTCAGGAAGTCCTCGGTGACGTCGGGGCCCCAGTAGCAGCCTCCGCCACGCACCTCGTTGGGTACGCAGCCGTCCTGGGTCATCGGGTCGCTCCACAGCAGGTCCAGGATCTGTAGACATATGGGAACAGGACAGGAGGGAGAGGTTTAATTTTAAACTGTCTGATTATTCAGAGCACAAAATGAAATTAACAAGAATGAACTCAACTTTTAAACAAACATGAATAAGAAGTCCTTAAAAGTACTCAGAAAAATGGAAAGATGAACATCTACAATGGCATCTGCTGAGGAAGATTGTGTGATTGAAAGCTCCAGAACAGCTACTAATGGACCCCTGTGGTGATATGGATGATTTTTCACTGGAAGAACAAACAATATTTCTATAATTTCTAATTCTGCATTTCAAGATTAATGTGCTTCAATTACAACTTTTTACAATTCACAAAGTGACCCTGAGTTGTTTACTGTTATTGAGCATGTTTGGACCTGAGCCAGAGTCAAATGAGACCATTGACTTCTCCGGTCTGTACTTAAAAGTGGTGACGGTGGAGATCTCATGGCAGAGGGATTAATGACGCGGTGGTGGATTACAGCATGTCAAAGCCCACGCAGGCAACAATCCACAACAGGTGAGTGTTGATCACGCTTATCAGGCTGCGACTAAAGAGCAGAGCAGAGCAGAGCCACAACCTATGATCCAATTTTTTTCCGTATGACAAAGTCACTAATTAAATATCTCAAATAAGACCCGAGAACAACAAACAAACAACAAACTCGCTCAAAGAGCAAAAAGAAAAAACAAAAACATTAACAAATGATGACATCATTTGAAAACATCAAACTCCACCGAGCCCCTTTAAGACATAATATTTGGAGCTGAAACAATTTGTTAATTAATTAATCTGCAACTATTTTCTTCTAAAAGTCAGCGAAAGACAGACCTGTTTTTTCATCTTTTCGGACGCACTGAGCAGTAATTTACTTCGTCACTTCCTGAGAGCCTCCTTGCGGGTTGGTAACCATGGTAACCCGTACCGACCTCATGTGACCAAAATGACGAATCAAATTCAAAACTAATTTAAAATATATATCAACGCCTAGCAAAGTGAAATCTTACACTTACAGTTAAATTGAAGCGTTATTGGCGTTACAGAGCTGTCTGTCAATGTCTGTTATGAAAATTGGTTTTACTTCCGCATTGCATTGTGGGATATTTATGCTGCCATAGTGTCCAGTCTTGCATACTGTAATATTTCACCGGAAATAGTATGAAATTCGGGTACTATTGGTTTCATACTAAGGTTACGGACGTACTAAAATATCTCACATACTGTTTTAGCGTACTAAATAGCATTTCAGACGCAACCATGGTCTATATACAATATTGTAGATTTGTAACATCACAAAGTTACAGAATTCCTGACAGCTTGTTTCAAAGGCTCAGTTACTAAATATGGGCTGTGATGAGCGTTTCGATACTTTCATAGTATTTATACAGCGCTTAAACCTGCTTTATAATTAAAAAAAAAGACATGAAAATCCCACTTTTTACAATATGGGACCTTTAAAGTTGACAAAGTGACTTTAAATACCTTTCATACTAAGGTTTCGGACGTACTAAAATATCTCACATACTGTTTTAGCGTACTAAATGGCAAACATAGTGTTTTATTTTTGCTTAATTTATGTAATTTTACCGCCTTTTGAAATACTTATGTTTATCATGTACACTATTAGAGTTAGGATCAATAAAAAGAGCAGCACATATGTGGTACTTAACAAAGCTGAGAAAAACAAAACAAAGACAATGTGGGATCAGTTGGGTTTTAAGTAAACAAATGAATAGGAATCTATCTCAAAGTATCTGAGCAAACACTGCGGCTCATCACTCATTCCTCACCAGCTTCCACTCGTCATTGGCATTTAAACTGCTGAGAGACTCCGAGGACAAAGACCGAGTGGTCTCATCTTCTGCTGGGTTGAGTCCCAGGCTTAAAATGGACTGTCTCCTCCTGTTCATCTCCGCCTCGTCCACATTGATCCGGTCGGAGAAGTCCCGCAGCGAGCGGTTCGGGAAGCTGTCGCGGTGAAGGGGTTTGGGAAAGGTGAGGGATTTCCGACGCTGGAAGAGCTTGTTGGGGGACCAGACTACCTCGTCCAAGTCAGAGTCGATGGACATCCCCGCAGCGCTGTGGTGTCTCTTCTTCGGCGGCCTCAGCGCTGAAACATACTGAGAAAAAGATGAGAGCAGAGATGTGAGGAACTTTCAAAATAACTGATATAAAGAATAAAGATGAACGTATCTGCGTTTGACAGCTCACGTTTCGTCTGTCCACTCTGGCGAGGACACTGAGGTCCGTGGTGTCGGAGATCCCGCCGTGGAGTACCAGCACCTTCTGGTCGATCACCGTCGCCAACGGCAACCAGCTGAAAATCTTCTGCAGCAGCTTCAGGATCCGTTTTCCGTGCATCTGAGGAGAAAATGAGAAGAGATATGACTTTCTTCATCCTCCTCTTCCTCTCTTTTCTTCAGATTTATGAAAGTTTGTTGTCAACATTTAAGGGGGAGTGAGCCAGAGTGTATCTTATAGGATATATTTAAGTTTGTACTCTTTTTCTTTGAGTTTTAAGATAAACTCTTTGTTGATTATGTAATTTAAACCTTGTGCCTCACGAGGGACATTTTTGGCTTCGATCATATGGCATACATTTTGGCAAGGGTGTGAGTTTTTCCTCCTATAATAAGTCTATAACAAACTGTGTAGCCAAAATACAGACACTCAGACCCTTAAAGCCTCTGAACATCCACACATGTGTTTTCAGTTAATCTGGTTGATTAGACCTCTTCTCAGGACTGTGTGAGCGTGCACAGACTAATTGATTGACATCTTCCTGTTAGTCTCCCGTTAGCTTTTTTGCACCTGTTAGGGCGGGACATATTACACCTTCATCATTCTTATTGGTAGATTTGTGACCTGAGCAGAGGTTTAATCAACCAGAATAACTGAAAACACCTGTGCAGGTGTACAGAGCCTTTAAGGACAAAAATGTCAAAAATTTTGATCCCACGGCCATTACAGCATAAAATCATGCAGTCTGTTATATCAGGCTTCAATCTAGAGCTTCTAAACTGTAGTTTTTACTATTTTACACCAGATTGAGCCATGTTCTTTGGCCTATGGGGAAAATACATGCTATTTTCCTGTTTTTTCCACTAGGGTTATCACTGCTGTATTACATGTTTGATTAACATCAATGTTGTTGCTAATCATTGACATATCCCAGACTGTGAGTAAATGATAACACAGAAATCCAAAGAACTTTTTCAAACTGAGGCACAAGGGGTTAAACAACAACTCCCAGTACAAGTCCCACATCCAAACTGAAATTTATTTAAATCACTTAAAAGGAAAGAATTATATTTTCCAAAATTGAAATTTGTACTTCTTTTGTTGATAAGAATCACTTATTCTGCATTGCCTGTTCAGTGTTTTCTATTTGTTGTATTCTACGGATCTTAGGAGACATTTTGTCTCATTTTAGGGATGTTTTTTTATCAAGTCTTGATGGTGTAGTAATCTTTTTTTGACAAGTTGCTGCAGCTTGTGGCTCCAGTATAAAGATGTGTTTATAAACCAAATGTTCAATCAAATTATTGCGGATAGTGTAGCAGGAATTCAAACTTCCTTTCATCCAAACAAAGGACAGTATTAATCTAAAACATTTGGGACATCTGAGGTTTCCTTTTATGACTCATAGAGTCAGATGTCCTGCAGTCATCTGATTTAATGACCTCAAATCCTCTTAGCTGCGAGGAGGAGTGACCAGTATTGTATTGGGAGGGAATCTGGCACTACATCAAGCTTTACTGGGAAGGTGTAGGCGCAGGTGACTGAAACCAATTTAAATTTGCTGCTCCAAAGATAGAAGGGATTAGGACACATTTTGGACTGTGCTGGTTAGTTTGATAAGCAGGGATGAGGAGTTAACAACACCGAGCAGTAAACACAAAGAAAAGGAGTGTGTTGAGGTTCGTATGGGGATATAAACCTACCTTGTATTTAATTAACACCTCCTTTGTGAAGCCGTACCTACATCAGCCAGAGAAACACAAAATAACAATTAGAAATGTCGGGGTTTTTTTAGCTTCACTGTCCCTCCAGTTAGATTCAGTTTTACCTCAGGTTGACTATGTGGTCCTCGTGGTTTCCTCTGTTCAGGTAGACTTCACTCGGATAGACGAGCAGAAATGAAAACAGGATGAGGACGATCTCAATGGAGTCTTTGCCTCGGTCCACAAAGTCTCCGTTAAACACATAGGGCTTCTCCAAGGACGGCATGTCATTCTGCGATGTGAACAAATAAAGCCGTGTTAAAGGTTTATTCTGTTGTCTGAATGTAAATAAATACAGAGAGTGAAAGCACAGATCCTGTTTCACTCTCTAATGGATTTGTAGAAGAAGAAAAATGCGGCACATTGCAGCTAAACGCCTCTGTTTTAACCAAAAACTGAAGTTTAGAAGGGAAACAATTAGCTGATTTATCGATGAGTTGATCAACACGTAATTAATCAGCAACAATTTTGATAATTGGTTAAGAAATTGCTTTTTCATTAAAAATTGTCAGTTTTTTGAATTTTGGAATACAAAACACCTAAAGACACCTTAGTGTTTTTAACTATTTTTTTTTTTACATTTCATAGACTAAACAGTCAATAATTTAAATGAAAATATAACCAACAGATTAATTGAGTTGCAGCACTACTGATTTACTTTAGGGCTCTGAAGTACAGGAGGAGAGTACTTGGATTCAAATAATAAAATCAAAGCAACAATTTCAATAAAAAATGAAAAAGTGTCTGTAGACACCCATTCAAAATTAATAATATAGCTCATTAGCTTAAAAAACAAGAACATCTTCAGTTGTCTAATTTGTGAAGTTTTAAGATTTTAGAAGATGAAGTCTGGACCTTGTAGAAAATCAGCAGCAGGTCTTCCAGTTGTCCGTGCAAATCACCTGTAATGAAAAAGATATATGTAAATATATTAATAACAACAAACAGAAAGAAACTGTGTGTGTGTGTGTTGTGTGTGTGTGTGTGTGTGTGTGTGTGTGTGTGTGTGAGAGAGTCTCTTCCTGTCCTGCCATCACCCTGGGTCCACTCTACCTGCACACCTGCCATCAATCAGCTCGTCACCTCTCTTGGCTCCCTGCTCTGCACACACCTGTCAGTAATCTACTCATCAACTCCTCACTATTTCAGCCCTGGCTTTCCTCCCAGTCCTCAACAGATCATCGTCTCAGCTACTGCAGCAGTTGCGTCATGTCTCAGGAGTTTCTGTGTTTTCTGTCAGGACATTCCCTGTGTTATTCTTGGAGCTTGTGGTTAACGGCTTTTTCCCCACGTCCCAGGATCATCTGCCTGCCTGCCACTTCAGCCTGCTGACGTCACTCACCAGTCTGTTTTCTACCATAGCCAGTCATCACCTTCTCTCCACCCAATCTCCCCTTCCCTGTGGTTTTACAAGAAATCCTCTACAACTTTACCAACCTCTTGTCAGTGTCCTCTGTTTGGGTCCACCATACTATCCGATAGGGATGCCTCCTCTTAGTCGACTACGGTTTCTTTAGTCAATGAGTCGTTTTTTATGCTTTTTTCATGCTGAATGACTTATTTCCAAGAAAGTTATGAGCACATCTCTAGTAAACACAAGATTTAAAGTGGTGTGATTCTTTGTGGAGAAACTCAGTTTTACAGATCTGTCGATTAAATCAACTAATTGATTAGTCGACAAAATCGTACGAGTGTTAGTCAACGAAATTTCTTTGGTCAAGGACAGCCCTACTATCTAATATATATATTTTAAAATATATTTTATTTTATAAATTTATTTGACAGGGACAGTACATGTAGGCATTTTTTACACTTGATTAAAGTGCAACCGATGCATTGTAGAGGACTTCTAGCCGTAGCTAAGCTAGATCATAACACTATTGTTCTCAAATTATTTTAGTAAGGACTATAAATTATCAGATATTTTACAAATATTAAAGAAATGATAGTTAATAAATTACAGATAAATATCCATCACAATTTACAAGAGCACAATTTGACATATAAGCATCTTGTTTTGTCCAACAAACAGCCCAAAACCCCCAAAAATTCTGTTTACTATATCAGGAGATTAAAAAAAAAAAAAAAAAGCAAATATTCACAATTTAGAAGCTGGAACCAGATAATTTTAGGCATTTTTCTAGAATGATAAATAGACGATTTCTTTCTACTCACCACAAATAGTGATCTCTTTGCTTTGGCAGGTGGAGACGCGGTTGATATTTGGCATCATCCGGAGCACTTTCCACGTCTCTAGCAGGAGCTGGAGGACGTAGCGTGAGTGCAGCTGCTGCTGGGAGAGAGACTCGTCAGCAAGAAGGTTTCAGACACATGAGCAGGTAGTCAGATATCAGTGCTTTTTGTCCTTATTTCTTGCACAGAACTTGACAAAACAACAATAAACGTAGACCTTTAAAGATTGCTTTTCAATATACTCGAAAACAAATTAAATAAGTAAGAAAGAAAATGTAAAAAATGATAAATTTCCAATCAGCAGCACTGGCTTCATTTCCCAAAGATGCAGTTAATTTGTTTTTTGGAAATTTTACTCAACATCAAAAACCTTGTTGAGGAGACAACTCAGACACCTACATAAGCTCGTAAATCATCATACACATAAGTATTTTCTCTTGCAGGTTAAATATACAGTACATATTGTGTTGTGGAGCTGAGACCTCCATCATCCACAATGCAAATATCAACTGTCTTAGTGGAGTGTGACGAAGGTTTTTAAGAGACTGGACTGTAAAGCCGCCGTGGTGAGCACCTACTTTCTTGTTCCTGAAGGCCTCTACCAGGCCGACCGCCTGCTCCACCGTCAGAGGGAAGGTGAGGTGAGGTCCTGAGTAAATCTCCGGCACTTCGATGTTCTTGTAGCAGAAGAACCGCTCCCACTCTGCGTCCCGACAGACCTCGTTCTCTCTGAAGATGTGCGAGATCAAGTTCCCTGGAAGGAAGGACAAGACGACGGCTCAAACTCTGAGATTCAGGATCTTCCTGAGTAATACAGTTAGTGAAATGTAAAATCTTACGTTCATTGCTTGCAGGTGTGAAATTGTCCATGAGGTAGCCAAGGAAGTTGTAAAGCTGCACAGGGAGAAGACGTGAAAGCTGTTATTTTCATTATCACTCCACAGCAAACATACAGAACATAATATACTGGATCGTCACCTTTATCTGAGCCTGTTCTCCGGAGTATTCGATGGACTGGAAGATGTGCCAGGTGTATCTCCGTCTCATCTCTGTGCGGGCGAGATACTGACGGTACCATCGCTGAATCAGGATGGCAGATTTTATACCTGAAACAAAGATGATCAGAAAATATCAAACAGAGATGCAGGTGGATCAGATGATCTAATTCTTCGCAGTAAACACACAACAACAACAGCTATGCAGGATTTTCCTCAAACTGCAATGACGTGATCATATAATAATATCATTTTTCAAAATGTTCAAATTAGTGATTCAAAGAAAATTGGTACTAAAAACTAAAAATCAATTGTTAAACTGTTTGTTTTTGACATAGACATGTTTTTTTCTGGTATATTGAACATCATTTCGATGATTTTATGTGTGATATTGCCTTCAATTGCCAACATTTGTGATATTCTGTTATATTGCCCTGTCCTATAGTGAGATAAAGAAACTGTCACACGCCATAACTGACAAAACAATAAAGTAAATAATAATATTAACTCCCTGTGAGCTTTTTATTGTACTTTTTTTGAATATTTGGCCTATATATTGGTTTATTAGTTTAATTCAGTTATTGTTTATATAAGTATAGGGCTGGGCGATAATTCAACATGATAATTTATCGTCTTTCAATGGAATCATATTCTGATGAAATCATATATCGAGATATCATGACACAATTACATCGTCTAAATTGATAATAACAAGCACATACTAACTCAAATTTCTCATAAAATCTGAATTTGGATTACTCTGTATGTGTGTGCATGCATGCAAACATAATGAGTGCATAACTGGAAATATTGATTTATTTTGTCTATAATTTCACTTAAAACTGGTATGGTCATTTTGCACTAAAGTTCTTAATAAAAATATGTTTTATTTGTCAAGTATTTAATTCACACAGGAGTACAAAAAATAGGCTTTAACTTGTGGTTATAGACTATTAATTGAATTACCAGAAAACATGCTGTATCGTGATATAATTTATATCGTTATCGAGATATGAAATTACCTATATCGTGATAGAAGATTTTGTCCACATCGTCCAGCCCTAGTATATAAGTATGATTTTACTTAAAGTATTCTCCACAACAATAAATCCCCTCCATCCCAAAAAGAATAAATATTGTCTGTTTCCAATTAATCAGCAACTGGAGAACTGACCAGTTTTGGACATTTTCAAGCTTTTTCAAGTAAATGAACGAAGTTTGAACTTTGTAAACCTTTTAGAAATTGCATGAGAAAGACGTTTCTCTTTCCCGTATGTGGCAGTTCTTTTAGTAGATTTTGTTTTCAGTTCGTTTACTTCAGTTCTTGAGTAAAATATCTATAACTATAATCTATTTGTGCTTAAGTTGGACATTTGATTTTTCCTCCACCTGCCCCAACAAAGACGTGTGGTTTGAGCTCACATTCAACATCTGGCAAACAACATCACAACAAACAAGGTGAGACAGGTGTGGCTTACTTGTGACTCCTGCGTGCAACGGAGCAGAAAGACGAAAAGAAATACAGATTGATTAATACAACAGATAAATCTGAGAACGTGCTAAACAGGTGTATCAGTCTAGGTTTGAAGGTTACCTTTTCCGGCGTTTTTGTGGAACTGGTCGGACCTTGAGACACCACATCCCATGACTGTTCCTGTCCAGAGCACCAAACAATCATCACATCAGATAAAAGCTACTAGATTTAAGGTACAAGCATGTATCACCTGTATTGTTCAAGTACAACACGGCGAATCCAAAACTGCTATCTGAGAAGGGACACATGACTCCATGGAGCCACAAATCTGACTATACATATTCAACCTCACCACACACATCTTAAAATAGCTCTGCTACTGTCTTGGCTTCTAAGAAACCCATTCATTCACAAGAGCGGAAAGTTGAGCGTGGCTCGTCAGCAGCTGAAGCTGGAGGACGTTCAACCTTTTAATCTCGTTATCTGCTGGTTCACTCCTCATCTCTGTGATTGGCCTCAATCCTGCAGCACAGGACTGTTTTTATCTGAATTCTACGAAGGCTTAAATTAAGCAATCTATGAAACTGTGGAAGTAGGAAATATCTTCAAGGCCTGAAGCTATTTTCGATGAAATGGACAAATAAAATCATATTTTAATGCACGTCTGTTGTTTTAGGTAAACAAATGATGTCTAAATTATTGTTTACAACTTACAAAACCCAATGAAAGATTGAGCGTTTAAATCTGAACATGATTCACTGAATTGTGTTTGCACGTAAGTTTCTTGCTGGTTTTGACCTACTTAAAAGGAACAGATGGGTTGCTTTCGTCACATGTAAAGATATTTAGCAGCAGGCCAAAGTGGTGGTCAAAATCTCATCTTGCTTATCACAAGACAGAACTGTACTGCAAGGAAAAGTGGACTAAAATATACTTTGGGAAGTACTTGAACCAGATCTGGAACATGAAGATGTTTTATTCTGACCTAGTCAAGATCAGAAAGTCTAATTTTCTCTCTTTATCTGCTTGTTTTGGGTTTTACTGAAGTGCTGTATAAATCTAAAGTTACTCTACTATGAGATCTTTAAATCAGTACTTACGTGGTCCCCTCCTTTATCCAGTCACCAGCTCCCAAGTTGTTTGGCTCTCAGTTTCAACGAGTATTTAAACAGCCATTTGTTGTGTTTCATCCTCCACCAGTCCACCAGGATCAAGTCAAGAACTGCAGGACGTCCATCAGACCGGTCAGCGTACTGTAAAGTGGATGAATGACAGCAGCAGCCAGTAACTCACCACAGAGGCCTCATGAATGAAGCTCCCTTGGTCTGTAGGTGAAGCTGGTTTAGTCTTTAGTCCCTTCGGTGTGATCGCATAATCAAGGCACCGAGTCACAAGTGGATTACTTGAGCTAATGACTTGATGCGACTCGACTGGTCTTTTTATAGGGGGATGGCAAAGTGCAGAGGGAAACATAGGTGACACGAGGGAGGCCTGCATTTGTTTTTGATACTTACAGGGTTTTTTTTTGGCTTCCAGGAATTGTATGTTGGCATGTGGTCAGGTGTGTTTGTGTTGACATCTTACCTATTGATGAGTCGAATGAGGACATCTCCATGTTTCATTGGCAGCAGTGGGTGTTGAAATGTTAATGACGTTAGTGGTCTGTTCATGGCAAGCTGGAAGAAAAGCACAACACCTCCCCCAAAACAAGTTAAACTGCCCTATATCATTCATTTCAGTACTATTTTTAACCTGTTTATTTGTCATTTCTGTATTTATTTTACTGTTTATTTTTACCCCTCAAATGTTTTCCCCAATGCAAACCCAATAAAAAGTGATAATCAATCCCAAAAAGTAACTCCATGCTTAAGAGTCCCACTAGTGGAGCGGATAGTGGAAAAATTGTGCAAATAGTGATACAAGCACCAAATTTGGCATGATTATTCCAGATTATTCCAAATTGACCTAATGGTTTCTCTCATAGAAATTCATCCACTTGGTCGATTTGAGTGATCTTGGTGTCAAATGATATGTTCTCTAGCGTGCTGGATCTAATTTTGATAAGTTTTAACAATTTTTAACGGCAATATGGCGGCCATTTTGTGTCTGTTTAGTGGCTTCCTCATGAGAGCATGGGGTCACAGCATCCAGGGACTTCCTATCGTTGCTGATGGCTTTGTCTCTTTGTGTCACAATGACCGTGCAAGATATTTCAGCGTCACACACACTTTCTCGGCGGGAAAATGAAACAGCTGGGTCTTGATGCTTGATTCCCTGGCCGCCATATTGCAGTTAAAAAATGATCAAAACTATCAAAATTAGATCCAGCATGCTAGAAAAACATATAATTTGACACCAAGATCACTCAAATCGACCCACTGGATGAATTTCTGTGAGAGAAATCATTACCAGCAGGTAAGGTCATCTTGGATTTTCAAGTGGCCAGTCCTTTATATTTGCTTAGTGACCCCTCGGCAATCATCATGCCAAATTTGGTGCTTGTATCACTATTTGCACGATTTGACTGAAAAATTGATGTTATCCGCTCCACTACACACACATATCTAACTCACACACAGGTATCAGTAGTAATCCGTTAAGATGAATTCTTTCTTTTTCTTTAATATATATATAAATCTATTAAGCATTGGTCTAAAAATATCAAAAGAAATAATGTTAAATGCACAACAAAATTTACCAGGGATCAAAGTTTGGTCTTTGCATCTTAATTTAGTCTGACAAAGATATAAAAATAGATTTGAACTTGATATAAAACATGAAAAAGCAAGCAAACATTAACATATATTACATTTTAGTAGCTGTAACCTGCACATTTTGGGGTATTTTTAAATTGAATTGATTGTCTTTTTAATTCAATTGATAGTTAACTAGCCTATACTCCTTTTGAGTATATGGTTATTTTTCAGTTTGTATGTGTGTGGGATATAGGGGAGGGAATTTGGAGCCATGTTTGTGTTTTGCATGTTTTGTATATTTGGTTCACTAAAAAATTTGAAAATAAAATATTCAAAAAACAAAAAATATGAATTTCTTTTTTTTTTTTTTTTTTTTTTATAAATCTATTAATCATTGGTCTAAAAATATCACAAGAAATAATGTCTTTGTATCTTAATTTAGTCTGACAAAGAGATAAAAATAGATTTGAACTTGATATAAAACATGAAAAAGCAAACAAACATTAACATATATTACATTTTAGAAGCTGTAACCTGCACATTTTGGGTTATTTTTAATTGAATCAATTGTCACTAATTAGCTAAGTTAGCTAATTGATTAACAGTTAAAATGCTCTTTCCAGTTAAAATACACATTTTGGGATGCAGTTTTTCAGTCACTACGACATTTACTTGAAAGATTCACATTATCTCATCCTGCGTTTCATGAAAACATAATTTTAAATCAATCTTAAATATATAAAACTCATAACCTTTGTAAACCGTTGCTTTACATATAAACAACATACCTGAACGCTGCCGCTCTTGAACGCCTCCCTCACTGGACGCAATGACGTGTAAACACATGGCGCTGGTGAGTTAGCTAATGTTTGGTTTGTTAGTTAACTAGCAACCTTTAACAACTAAAAACGAGCATTCCTCTCTTTTATATGGATAAATAATTAACGCCGAACTGTCATGTGTTGTAGAAATGTTGGAAAAACGCATGTTGCTTCTCTGGTTGGATAATATAAATACCTTTAAGAGAGGATCTGTGTTTGAGTCACTGAAAACACAGGTTGACCCTGGTTGATTGAGGGTCATAGAGGTAGTTACACACTGTGTTGCCAGTTTATTAGGTAAACCTACTTAAAGGTCCCATATCGTGATCATTTTCAAGTTCATGTTTGTATTTTGGCTTTCTACTAGAACATGTTTACATGCTTTAATGTTCAAAAAACACATTATTTTCCTCATACTGTCTGTCTGAATATACCTGTATTTACCCTCTGTCTGAAACACAACGTTTTAGCGCATGGCAACGGAATTGCGTTGCTATGAAACAGCTTGGGTCCATGTGTACTTCCTGTCAGCTGATGTCATTCACATACACTGCAACCAGGAAATAAACTGGGACACATTTAGAATGTTTACATTTAAAACTGTGTAATGGTCTAAATATTGTATATTTGTGACATCACAAATGGACAGAAATCCTAACGGTTTGTTTCAAATGCACAGTTTCTGAATACGGGCTGTGTGTATTGCTCCATGGATTGAGTGTTTTGATACTTTCACAGTATTTATATATCACTTAAAGCTGCTTTATAATATAAAAGACATGAAAATTTCACTTTTTACAATATGGGACCTTTAAAACAAATGCAATAAATCCTATTTTACGAAGGTATGATAATGAATTATGTATGTATGCTTTCATAGTCTACAGCAAAAGTGGGAGATATGATGAAAAAGGGGGCTTTTTCTTTTTTTTGTAATTGTCTTTTTATTTGGAAAAGGCATTTTCACAGTGTATATCAAACTTTACAGATAGTTATACCAAACTCTTTTCCTGTTTCAATATACATGTACTGTTCCACAAGTCCAGATTTAACCCATCTACAAGTTCACGCTTCGACATACAGTTGCACACTCACGCGTATACAGCCCACATGCCCATGCATCCAGCCCTCCCACACATGCCTAAAAGGGGCTTTTTCAGAGGGAATTTGAAGCCAAAATATTCCCTTAGGTTTAGTTTTTATAACAGTATCACAGGTTTCCTTTCATTAGCTACTTACCTACCTCTGTGTTATCGTCACTTGCAGCCTCATATCGTCATTCAAGTGAACCACTTCCATATTAACTTGACAACATTTTACAGTATGTGCCTCAGGGAGTCATTAACAGTATACCACAAAATCATTCTTCATCCCATTGAAGTATCACATGATGTGTTTTCCTCTATTTTTCTGGGAATTGGTGTGTGTTTTAAGTGCCAGGACAAAAGCTAAAGTACCAGGTTATAGTTGAATATAAAGTGATCTTTGACCCTTTTAGGTTAGATAAAGGTCACAGAAGGTTCCTTGTATTACTTATCCTTTAGCCTTATGTCCTTATGTTGGACATTTTATAATGTAAAGAAATCATTTAAATACACATATAAGAGCAAATCATAGCACGGTTTTGCACAGCTGCTGTTACAGTACAACATGTGGCTCCGTGTTGAGCAGAATTATTTTTGAACATAGCAGCTACTGTACCAAGAAATTCATTCTCAGAACGATTTCCTAACCAACGTCATTTGAGATTCAGTCAGCAGTATCTGATTAATGTCTTCAGAGAGCACCTGACCAACAAACTCGTCATCCTCTCCTCTGCTGCAGAAATAATCCATTCGGCCCAGTTTAGATTCGACAAAGACACCCAGTGTTGGTTCCTCTTGCCTCATCAAACGGAGGTTTTCGACTGAGCTGGGACAGCATCAGAATATTGAAATAACTTTGCTTTAATTCCTGTGTAATGTTTATACACATATTAAAAGACGTGTCAGTCATTTTGAGATTGATAGCAAGTTGCAATCCCATGTAGAACTGGAACTATTAGTTATTTTAATGATTAATCGAGTGACAAAAAATAAAAAATATGCATGATGTAACCTCTTTAGATAAGTGTTTCTGTTTAATCATGTACAAACACAGATTCAGTGTAACATATATCTACATTGTAAGCACTAAACCCATCAAATGACAACCCTAAATTTCTCTATTCCTCATATAAAGCTTTTTTTATTGCACCATAATAATCATTTTTTTACACTTGGACTTGTGAAACAGGGAGGGAACCTCCCCGCAGTCAGTTTGAGAGGTCAGAGCATTCAACACATCGTGCCATTGATAAGCTTCATCCCTGACTGAGCTCTCTGTGTGTGTGTTTGTGTCAGAGTCTGAAGATGAAGATCGCCGTGGTGGGAGCCACTGGGCAGACTGGACAGTATCTGGTCAACCAGGCGCTGCAGCAGGGTCACACAGTCACCGCCATTGTCAGGAACCCGGGAAAACTCGCCGTGCATCATGATAATCTCAAGGTAATGTGACACTCACTTTGTGTTGTGCTTCCGCTCGCTGCCATGTTCAGAGGTCAAACGGTGTGATATCACATGATAAATGTTTTATTGTGTCCAAATGAGGGTTGTATGAGGTAAAACCTGAAGTGCTGCACACGTTTCTGAACGGAAGCCACACGTTTTCTTGTTGGTTTAACATCTCGGTGTGATACAACAGTGCAAATAACAATGTGGATTTAAATGCAACACTGCAAAGATAAACCTGGTGGTGATCTATATTTGTCTTACTGTCAACAAATCCCATGAAAAGACCAAAACCAACAATGGATTATTAACAAGTATCACCTGATAAATCTGATTCCTCTGTGTCATAGAGCTCCATTGTTGTCTATCGAAAGAGCCACACTGGGGGACACTTTCCGTCAGTATGATCAACAGTGGCATCGTACTGTTTTGAGTCAACATACACCGTCCTGCTGCTGTAAATCCTCACTACAGCACAAAATCGGTATTAATCCGCAGCTGAAAATAGTCCCCGACAAATACACTATTTACTCCTGTTTAAGTAACATTTACTAAAATCTACATATCACATATTCTTTGGCGATGCCAGAAAATAACTAAGTTTTTGGAAATTGTGTGTAAAGTGCTACAAGGATATAAGGTGCCTATGTGTTGCATGATACTTTATGTCAAGAAAGTGTAATGGGAAGCGACAGATATTTCTAGTAAAAGCAAGTAAAAAAGCTGCTATAAGGAAACTGGGGGAAAGTACTAGTGCCCCTTGACACAGCAGCAATAGCAAGAAATAATCTTAAAGGAACAGTGTGTAACATTTAGGGGGATCTATCGGCAGATCAAAATGGAATATAATATTAATATGTTTTTTTTCCTAAGTGTATAATCACCTGAAAATACTAATCGTGTTTTCGTTACCTTAGAATGAGCCCTTTATATCTACATCATGGATGTATTATAAGACCCGAAGATGGCAGCCATTCATTCCAGTGAGAATTGCTCACCTGGCGCATACGCCAAAAAAGGTTTTTATAGCTTCCGGGGTTTACTTCCGGGGTAAGCGGTCAACTGAATATGTGCAGTAGTGTTTCTCCCACTGGCCCCGCCCGCGAGTTCCGGCTCAGCCCATAGACTTTACATTGTGATGATGTCACAAATTTTTAAATCACTTTTCTCTCGCTCGAGGGTAGTTATACAAAACCGAAGTAACAAATCACCGGCAATCACAGATAAAGTGTCTTTTTTTAGTTTATTCTCGAATAAACAAATCTGCGGGTAAACTAAAAAAGACACTTTATCTGTGAGTGCTGGTGATTTGTTTCTTCTGTTCTTACTACTACCTGGCAACCCGATACTGTTGAAGATTCTGAGACGTGCTCGCTGCTATTTTCTATTAAGTTATACAAAACCTCCATGAATTAAAAGTTCATAATAGAAAGAGTCATAATCAACCTTGTTTGCAGTTCGAGGTGTCCTGTCAACAGTTTTACAGACGTCTCTTTCACAACGGTGGTCTCGGGGGGGAAAATGCCTTTTGGGCCAGAGGGGGATTTTTCGCTGCAATACAGTGGCCACTGGAAAATATTGGAAGCAAGGCTGAGCAGCGGTGCTATATGCAGGTCATACGTAGTTGGTCTTTTTTTGCGTTTTTGCGTCGGCCACTGTAGGTCTTCTACACGCTTGGCAAACGGAAGAAGTGTCACTTGGTTGCAATCTGCAAACTCACCGCTAGATGCCGCCAGATCCTGCACACTAACACTGACATTTATCTTGAGAATACAAGGAGCACAACTAGAAGAAAAGAGTATATATGTATATATATATACATATATATGTATGTATATGTGTATATATATACAGTATATGTGTATATGTGTATATGTGTATATATGTATATATATATAAGGTAAAATTCATTATTCATTATTGGTGTTTCCCTGTCTGCTGCTTCCAGGTGGTGGAAGCTGATATTTTCGCCGCAGACACTCTGAAGACTCACTTTAAAGGACAGGATGTGATCATATCCTGCCTCGGCTTCCCGGCCTCCTTCTTCTCGGCGGTGACGGGCTACACCCTGTCCATGAACAGTGTGATCAGCGCCATGCGAGAGGTCCGGGTCAACAGGATCATCACCATGACCTCCTGGTACACTGATCGTAAGTGCAGCACACAGGATGATGATGATGATGTCTTCTGTGGGGCCTTTTGTTATTTCATGATGCAAAAAAGTCCACCTGATTGATGTTTCTAGGAGTTGTTTTGTGTTGATGTAGTGTAATTTACTCTTGGTGAATCAACTATTTCTGTTTAACCTTCTCAAAATAACTTACTACGACCTTCAGATGTTAAGTTTGAGTATGTGGCTTTCAATCAAACATTTATAGCTACTTATCCAACTAATTTGTGAACATTTGGCTTGTTGCTGCATTACATTGTGGTGTATAGAGGCTGCAGAATTTGATTTCAATTAATTTTCTTCAAGGAGTTCCTCCTTATTTTATTGCTCAGGGTTGGAGTACACATCAAGAAATATAATTAGAGTCTCAGAGCTGCTAGAAGTCTGTTTAATAGTTGATTTTCATTGGAAGAGCAAAAATGCTGAATTTCAAGCATAAAGCGCTACAATTAAAGCCCTTTAAATGTACAAAATAACGTCTTATAGTTATGGAATAATATATGTTATTTTAAGTGTTTTTTTGGTGAAATGTGTGAGATTTAAGAGGATAATTTCACACTGTGTTTTTTTTTCTCTTTGATTGTTAGCCACCTCTGGAGCGCAGTCATCTTGTCTCATCCGGTTCCTCCTGCTGCCGATGATCCGAAGCATTCTCACCAACATGAACGAGATGGAGCAGTCTCTGCAGAAGACCGAGGACATCAACTGGACTGTGGTTCGCCCACCTGGTCTAAAGAACCAGCCGGCCTCAGGTAAAAGCAGAGAAGGGGGACAGCGACAAACCTATAAACAGGCTCAAGTGTTTGAGAAGCCCTTCTGCCTCAGGATCCATTTTGACATAGTTCAAGCTTATTAGCATTAGCGCTCTCGTTACTTAATGCAGAGTTTATGCGAATGAATGAGCCTAATTTGTTTTGTTAATGCTGTTCTATCCCTTGATGTTTCAGCATATATCCCCCGGCCTTTAACTACCCGAAGGACCAAATAAAGAATGATGTTGTTGTAATGCGCTCTGACTCCCAGTTTGTCGTCTTTGTGTACTCAACAGCTCAAGAGTTTCTTACCCACGAGGGATACTTTGTGCCCGACAGCAGCGGTAACCCCGTAGGCAGCGCCGTGGCAAGAGGGGACGTGGCTCGCTTCATGCTCTCTCTACTCAACAGCAACGCCTGGGTCAAGAAGGGAGTCGCCATGACTACCAAATGAGAGAGAAGAAGCCAATGTTGGTTCACCCAAAGTACAAAATAACATATTTACTCTCCAATCTCTGATGGTATCTAGCCATTTTTCTTAAATTGTCTAAGCGTGAGATATCAGCTTCCGCTCAAATGCAACAGAAAAGTCCACAACTTTACTGTTTTTATTCACTGCTCTCGTCCACCTTGTTCTAGCAGCAGCAGAGATAGCTCTGATGAATCCACTGCACGCTACCTACCCTGCACCAAAAAGCTGGTGGAGAGCAAAACATAGCTAACAGGATAGTGAATATTGGACTTAAATTCATCATTATACCAGAAACACTACTCCAAATAAATGCTTCACTCTGGATAATCCCGCAGACCTCAGCGTGAACAGTTTTCACTGGAACTACAAGAAAAAACAGTGAATTATGCAGACTAAGTAAAACTGTCTTCATGGTTAGATACCACTAGAGATGCTCTTTTCTAATTGGGTTGAACTGGCCCTTTAACAAAATGTGTTGTCTACTTTCTGCCTTCATAGTCTATTACTGCACTGGTTCCCAACCTGGGGATCCCGACTCCCACCAGGGGTCGCCAAAGCTTCACGGGGGGTCGCGAGGCCTTCTTGATTTTAAGGGGTATAAGACAAATTTAAAAAAATATATACAGTTGGCCTATATCTCAGCATTTCATTAATTTCTGTGAAGAAAACTAAATTAATTGGATTATTATTTAAGATATAAACAGGATAACACTGAACACAAGCTATAATCACAGAGCCTTCTCTCTCTGCTAAACAGCCTCATCCTGCATTAGAAAAGTTTGCAGTTAAAACAACCAAAGTGCTAATAGAACAATGGTCAGGGAGAAGAAAACACTGAATTGGAAAAAAAAAGAAGCCTATTAAGTATGAAAGAGTGTTAAATATAAAACAAAATAATACACAATAAAGGGAATTGTATTAAAAGTCCCTAAAAATAGCATGAAAACTCATCTCTGTTGCAATATTCACAGGTAATAATCTGCACCTAAATTGCTCGTTTTACACAAACTTCTTGCACATATTGCGTTCACTACAGTACAGTATCGGGTTAATTGTACAGTTTATCAGTTGTTCTGTACTGTTATTGTTATGCATTGAATATAATATGAAATGTCATTTAGTCAGGGGTCATTAGTTTACTCAATGATAGAAAATGGGTCCCCTCAGGAAAAAGGTTGGGAACCACTGTACTACTGGATATAACAGTATTACTGCCTTAAATAGCCTAATCTGTCTGATGAATGTCTTTTTATTTACTCTTTGTTTAACACATACTTTGTTTTTGTATGTTTGAAAACCTCCATCGATAAGTTTACCATTCCACTGTGTTGGTGTTTCTACCATCAGTGGTAACCACTTATGACTCCGTGAGGGTTCAGTGCACTTACACGTGTGATTGAAGTCAATGATTTCAGCCACACGAAGGCAGCGTTGCACCAACAACATGTCCATAATGCTCTTTACTTACAGCTACTGTTGCACCATGTATTCACATGAGTACTTTATATCCAAATATGTGCTGTATCAGTTCTGTTAAATAAACGTACAATAATGAAACTGAATGACAACTTTTCTGCATTGTATTTGTTAACGTACCTTACAAGTCAGGTGGGGTTTTTTGGATCCAAGGTTTCAACATTGCAGAATTCTCCAAATCAACACTTTATCAACACATGGCAGAAAAATGTTTGTGGTGCTGATTGAGTTAAATTGTTCAAGTATGCAGGGCCACACCCAAAGCTGTGATGTAAAAGCAGGTGTTTGGTATTATCTGCCAAAGGTAAATAACGACACCTGGCAGGCTTTGATTCAGGAGGTCAGAGGATGCAACATGCATTGAGGTACGTGAACAGAGAGTCAAGATGTATTGTCTCTTTATCTTTAGATGCTGCATTTTAAATGGAGAGGGTGTGAGCATTTAAGTCATTCACAGGTAAATAATGTGTTTTCACCTCATTCATTATCTCTGTTAGCAGAGAGGCATTTGCATGGGCCCAAACCCAAAATTTAACGTACCGGTACCTTTTTTTTAATTGCTATACATTATGTTTTGATGTGATGTTTTGTCATTCAATATCAGGAAAGTGCCTCCCTGGAAATCCCCTTTCTCTCATTATATCCTCTCCCTGGGGTGTGTCTGGACTACTGGCCACTCACAGATACAAGACATAAGCTCCTAAGTAGTGTTTGAGTAACTATTATCTAATAAACGGGATATTTAAGCTACTTTTGGCAGATTTTCAGGTCTAAATCATTGCAATGCAAGTTCTAATTAAGGATACTTTTTCACAAACTATCATTTTTCCCCCCCAATACCATATTCAATTTGTGTAGAGCCAAACACATTTGTGTACATGTTATATGACAAATGTATTTCTTACTGGTATTTCATTATTAATATTATTATTATTATTATTAGTAGATGTAGTATTTATTATTATTATTATTATTATTATTATTAATATTATTATTATTATTATTAGTAGTAGTAGTAGTAGAGGTAGTATTTATTATTATTATTATTTGTAGTAGTAGTAGTAGTAGTAGTAGTAGTAGTATTAACACATGTATGGTTTGTTGCATGCCACCCAAAATTGTTTGAGATACTTTAGTGCAGTATGTCTACTTCAATCTTTGGCATGTTTCATATATATTTGGCACGTTTTGGCGTGTTTTATATAATACAGCATAGTTTACTTGAACATTAATGATAAACAGGTACGTATATATGCATATACAGTATATAGTATATACATATATATATATATATATGTATATATATATATAGATATATATATATTTTGTATGCCATATTTTGCCAATGCTTAATAGAGAACTATTAGGTGAGATTGAATCATGGTAAATGGTAAATGGATTTGCATTTATATAGCACCTTTCTAGTCTACCGAGCAATTTGGACACTTCGACATGCGGACTGGAGGAGCCGGGGATCGAACCACCGAAATTTCGATTAGTAGACGACACACTCTATCTCCTGAGCCACTGCTGCCCCGTCAACATGCATGATTGAATCACTTCATACATCTAATATGCAGGAAACTTTGTTGGTTGGTCATGGGGCAATAAAAGTCTAATTTTCTTTATTGATATTTTTTTGTATATATGTATATATATATTAACGTAAAGGTATTGGTAGAAAATGACGAAAAATTGGGTTAGAGGTCATGTAAGGCAGGTACCAGCCAGAGTTAAGTTAAAGATCTGTCTCCCTGTGTTCAGAGACACAGAGATGAGTGTGCCAGATGTATTATCATCATCATCATCATCATCAACATTACTCTTTGTCAGGTGTCAAAGCGCCTGTGGCTAATGTACGTGCAGCCCAACCCTATACAAACAGTTTAAAAGGTCAAAAAAATGCAGGAGGACAAGATGCTTAAGATATATTCTCCTCAGGAGATCACCTCCGGCTGAACCGAGACAGTTTTGCATGAATTGCAACTTTATCTTAAACATTGCTCGAGCAACACAAACAGTTGTCCAAGAATGCAATCTGATATGTCTGAGAGTGAGTGGAGGGAATTTTTTGTTGATAACCTACTTTCACAATTTGTGGTGATGAAACAGATCTACAGCACAGCGCCAAAGAAATCAACAGGATCTGCAATCACGGTAAACAAATCATCAAAATCAATAATGGTAAACGGCTTTCGAGACAGACAGCAAATACATAAATTTAGGTCATAAATCTCCTTGTTTGCTTTTAGCTGTTGCCTCTGACTCCTTTAGGCCACATATGTAAAATAGTGTAAGCCTAAATATGCACAGTCCCACGGGCTTTCCATTTCCTGAATTGACCCCTGTCTAATTGGACCTTTAGGGTAATGAGGTTGTCAATAATTAGGCCTAATGGGTTAATAAACTGAAGCCTGAGTGAAAAACATTCATCATCCAGTTACCAATCTTAACTCCCTAAGATAAAACAAATAGAAAGTAGTGTTTTCAAAGAATAAATAAATGTAAAATAATTAAATTAAATTATTTTACATTTTGTTATTCTTTTCAAAGTAAATTGACATCATAGCCTAATTGGAAATTCTCAAACAATTAGTTGCATAATTGAATAATAATTGAATTATATTCAATTATGCAACTAATTGAATAATAATTGATTAATTATTATTTAATTAGTTGCATAATTGAATAATAATTAATCACTAACAATTGTGATGCTTAACAGTTTATATTCTGAGAACTAAAAGCTAAAATGCTGATGTTTAGCAGGCTAGCGGCTATGTGTTGTTGCTATGTATGTTTCTGTGTACTGGCTGTAAAAAAAAAAATATCCCTCTGGGACAGTAACTCTAAATGTGAACTAACAGCTAACGTTAGTACACTATGCTGATATTTTTATGTTTACCATGTTCACCATCTTAGTTTAGCGTGCTAGTATGTATGCACAGACCTTAGCATGCTAATATTTGCTAGCACAAAACAAATCATAATTTTGCAGGTATTTCATCATAAAACAAAGTATTGGGCAAATTGAAAACTTGTGGTAATGGTACATAATTTTTTAAGTGCTGAAACACTATCAAATATTTAACCATATATTTTAATAATTGATAGTTTATATCTTACGTCATTAATCAAGCAAAATGCCAAACATTTGCTGATTTCAGCTTCTCAAATGTCAAGATGTGCTCTGTCTCGGTTTTGCACCATGCTGCCTCATATTTTAAACTGAAAATAGCATAGAAGTAGTTCAGATCCCTCCGATATACACTGTAGCCTACACATTCACTAAATAAAAAAAAATGCACATTTTTGAAACAAGTTTGGTCAATTTGTCCAAATCACTCACTTTTTATTGACAATCATAGAACATCTTAAAATAAACATTTGCATTTTTGTCAAACTGTACATGGAGGAGCACAAATTAAAATGTATGCTTTAAAATGTTTGCATTTGTGATTGGAGAAATGATTAAACTATTGATATTCTTATAATCTTATTATAGACATATATATTCAAACATAACCTCCATCCACTCTTGGATGTCTGCACCTTTGCTATGCTGATTATCTCACAACATGAACACTGGCAATTAATGCGGTAAAATCGTTAAATAGATATTGCTGCTTATGACCAAGACAAGAGAGTTTCATCTTGGCCACAGTGGATTCACAAACTGTAAAAATGACGACAGACACCATCCAGTGTTTCACAATGTGATGGCATACAATTTGCCTGTATATACCAACAGTAAATTGCAGGATTTGGCTCCGATTGGATGTTTTATTTACAAAACGTGCACAGCTGCTGTGAAACCGTATGTACATTTAACAGCTTAAATATCGACTCAAAACAGACAACAGAAACATTAAAACATAGCACAAACCTCTATTCTATTAAAGGACCAGTGTGTAGGATTTAGTGGCATCTAGCGGTGCGGTTGCAGATTGCAACCAACTGAATACCCCTCTGCTCACCATGGATGTATAAAAAAAGAAACTTTCTCAGTGGCGCATGAAATTAAAAAGGCTCGACTGGTGAGTGATAAAGTACCCGGATCTTCTGGCGAAATTCTGCATCTATTGGGCCCATAGAGCAAACGCACTAGCGTTTCCTTTAACTCCGCCTCCCAGCCCTCGGTCCAGCCTCGGACTAGTGCTCATTCACATGAATGGAGGAAGGGAAATAACTCTGGATTCAGCTATTAGTTCATTTTACAACTTTTAGGACCTAATGATTTAAATAAGGGCTATTCAAGTGTTCATACTGGGAAGTTGATTCACCTTAAAAATAATTATCCGCTGATTCACAGATGTTTCTTTCCCAATGTGAGTCTATGGGAAAAAAGTATTTTTGGCCCAATGGCATCACGTGACGGACACAGAAGTTGTAATTCCGCCATTTGGCCACTATGAAAATTTGCTTCAAAGCCCGGCGCTCTTCTTGGGCGCTTGCCGCTCATCCCTCCCTTTACATGCATGTTGGAGAACCACAGTAGCCTTCAGGTAACGTAATGGTTTGTCCATTATGCATTACTGTAGAAACATGGCGGAGCAACATGGCGGACTCTGTGGAAGAGGACCCGCTCCCTATGTAGATATGAAGGGCTCATTCTAAGCTAATGAAATTCTTAGTTTCATGAATATTATATTCCATTTCTGCCAATAAATCCCCCTAAATCAAACTCACTGGACCTTTAAATACAATCAGAATCAAGATTCCCCCCCCTTTAAATTATAAACCTCTTTTGCACCTTTAACATTCAGGTGAAAAGAGATCTATATATTTCTCAACACGACATCTGGGCACAACACAATGTTCATAAACATGCCCTGCAGGTTTCTCACGTCTCACTGTCGTCAGCATTATCTCATCTCCGTGCAGTACAGTCTACGGTCTTTCCGCGGCCACTGGATACAATTCGTTTATCGTCTCCTGGTACTTCTTCACAACAATGGGCCTCCTCAGTTTCATGGTGGGTCCTGCACAGACAGTTAAAAAAAGAAAAAAAGCAGGTTAATTCAATGTAAATGTCAAGCTGAAGTCTGTGCTGAGTGACACCGTGACAGTGACGACATTTCAGGAGCTTTAAAGATGTTTCCGAGGGAGAGATTCGATCGCTATCAAACAAACCTTACTGGAATGTTGTCTGGTATGTGGCACAGTCACAAGGCTTGTCTGATCAGGACATGACCTTGATTAAAAGCTGATTAAACTCGGTTAACAGCTGTAGTGACTACATAAATAATAATAGTGTTGTGTGCCGACCTTTGCTCCAGTTTTAATACCAAAAGGAGGAAGAAAAACAATGCAACTCACCCAGTTCTCCTCCACCGACGGAGAAGTCTTGCTCCAGTAACACCCACTTCTGGATCTTCTGGGCATTAGACGTTGCTCTGGCATTGGCGCGCTCTACGCCTTCCTGAATGGCTTTATAGATAGCTGGCTCCTTATTGGCTATGATCTCTGACACCTTGGTCGCCGTGACGCCATGCTGCTGGCAGAAGCTCAAAGCCTCGGGGGTCAGCTCGTCCGTGGGCTCGCCGTTGTCGTCCACGACGCACTGTGGAAACAGAGAAGGGTCATTATTTTGTTTGTTTTATTTATTCATTAGCTGTGACTGTGTGCGGGGATGGAGGCCCGGTTACTTTGAGCGTGAGCATCATAGAGAGGAACTTCAGCTTGTCTCCGATCAGCATGGCGTTGCTGATGATGGGCACCTCGGACTTCACTGAGTCCTCGATGGGCACGGGAGGGATGTTCTCTCCACCGGCGGTGATGATCAGTTCTGTGCAAAAAAAGACAGTTCAGTTTCAAAAGTGTGTTACCTGTTAGACAATGTTCTGAGTGCAATGTTATAATTAAACACAACAACCTTTGACATTTTTGACTAAACACTGCATTGTGTCGTTTTCCTGGATTTTATGTGTACATTTTTTTCTTTTTAAGCACAACCAGCAGTGGAAAAATATTCAGTTATCATCAAGTTACCACCCCCACTTTCTTTCACTACAAACTAATCTAAAATAAAATCTACATGTAATGTAAAAAATGTAATGCAGAGAATGTGTTTTAGCATCAGACTATTGTCCTAAAAAAGTGCACTCATATGTTCCATTTTCTCATTGTTAAGTACTTTAAGTTATCAGTACTTAATACCAATACAACAATGTAAAAGTGCTGCAAGTCCTGCATTCAAAATCTTACTTAAGTAAAAGTACAGAAGTATTTTCAGCAAATTGTAGTAAAAGTATCAAAAGTAAAGCTATTTGTTTTGCAGAAAAGTACATATTATATTACATATAGAATAGAATAGAAATTACCTTTGTTATCTATTTTTTAAGTGCAAAAGACAGAAATTTGTCTTTGGTTTGCATGTGCAGAACCTGCTATTAAAAAGGGCAGGCTACATTATAATTTCACATCCAGACAGGACACATTAAAACACATTTACATAAAAACACAATAGAAGCTCCATTAAAAGGAGCAGCAGGTACGCAATGGTGAGGACTGAGTCAAGGTTCTATAAATAGATATAAAATGCTGTGTGCTGAGGTAGCAAGCTGGCTTTAATAAGTGTCTGTCTTTACTGATTAAGATATTTTATGGCAACAGAGACAAACAATTTTTAATAGATTTTTTTCTTTGCACAGGGTACTCTGCACCTTTGCCCTGAGGGCAGTAGATTAGTGGTGCTTGTTTGCAGCCTGTAATTGTACTTTCCAGTTTGACTACTTTGGAAAGCGTTGTCTTGCTTTTGACACTTAAGTGCTAGAGCCAGGATGCAATGTTAAAGGTCAGATATGATGTTAACAGATTCATCACCTTTGATCCTTCCTGTGATGTAAAGGAAGTCATTCTGGTCGTGTCGTCCCAGATCTCCAGAGTGCAGCCAGCCGTCATCGTCGAGAGCCTCCGTTGTTTTTTCCGGCATGTCCAGGTAGCCCATGAAGACGTGCCGACCCCAGAAACAGATCTCTCCATTCCCGTCCTCATCTGGGTTCTCCAGCTTCGTCTTGCAGCCCGGCATCACTTTTCCACAGCTGGAGAGATGGATCAGAAGTCAACAACATGCTCATTTAGACCTGACCTGACCTGACCTGACTAAAGTTGCACTACAACCGCACCCCTACTAAGCACAGGGTGCAGCGACTGTGCCCTTGCAAATGATATAGCTCAGATAGTGGAGAGGGAGGCGAATGCTACACGGCCAATGGCAGACTTATACCCACAGTCTACATCCGGTGAGTCAGACTATAATAAAGATAATAATAAAAACTTTATTTGTATAGCACTGTTCATGCAAAGATGAAGCCCAAAGTGCTTTACACAACAGGATTAAAAGAAAATTGTTACATTTTATTATGAGCACAAAACTGGAACAAACACATTCCAAATACTGTAGGAAGATGTTGCACACTGTAGTGAGGAAACATCACAAACTCGTGCAAAACGTCACATGGACTTCACCAGATATTAGTTAACCATCATCCCAGCTCTGCTGCACATTTTAGGTGCACGTGCAACCTGCAGGTGGATGACAGACTGAAGCTGGGGAAACACGTCTCAGAGTCCCAGACCTTCAGCACTGAACTGGTTACCCTCAAGGCTGCGTTCTTTCCACTCTGCTCTTCTCCCTGTACACCAATGGCCACACCTCCAGTCATCAGTCCGTCCAGCTCGTGAAGTTCGTGGACGACACCACCTTCATTGGGCTCATCTCTGTTGAGGAGGAGTCTGCCTACAAGTGACCATCTGATGACCTGGTGTGGTCAGAACTACTTAGAGCTAAACGCTCTTAAGACACTGGAGATGGTTGAGGATTTAAGGGAAGAATGCAGCGCCACCCGCCCCCATCACCCTGTGTGACTCCCCAGTCAACACTGTGGAGTCCTTCTGCTTCCTGGGCTCCATCATCACCCAGGACCTCAAGTGGGAGCTGAACATCAGCGCCCTCATCAAAAAAGCACAACAGAGGATGTACTTCCTGCGGTAGCTGAAGAAGTTAAACTCGCCACAGACAATGATGGTGCACCTCTACACTGCCATCATCTTCACCTCCTTGATCACTATCCCGCACGCTGCTGCTACAGCCAAGGACAAGGGCTGGCTCTGTCATCCCTCCAGGACCTGTACGCCTCCAGGACCCCGAGGCGGGCAGGAAAGTTTGTAGCCGACCCCTCCCACCCTGGACACAACTCTTTGAATCACTTCCCTCTGGCGGGAGGCTGTGGTCCATCAGGACCAAAACCTCATGACCCACAAGAAGAGCAGTTTCTTCCCATCTGCATCTGGCCTCATCAACATGGCTCGGGACCCCCACTGACACAGACTCAGAGGTTAAGGAGTGGGCTACAGACGTCTGGTAAGCTCACTTCTTTCTAACGTCACTCTGCCAGATTTTTTCATTTTCAAACATTTTCAAACGTAGTCTTTACCAACCGACCCGACGCTGCCTCAAGTGACATCACTTGTAAACAGAAATGTGTAAAATCTGTGGAGTTCCCTTTTAAGTAAAATGTTCACTGGAGAGAAAATTACAGGTTGTCACAGCATCTCGTAGCATTCTAACACATTTTTGATTATAGTTGACACGTTCCATAATGCATTGCTGCTGCTGACCTTGTCATGCGGTATTCAGTGTCACTGGAGAGGGCGTGTGGGCCGGAGCTTTCACTCATGCCATATAGCTCCAACAAAGGGATGTTCAGGCTCATGAAGTACTCCAGAGTGTCTTTGGTGATGGGGGCGGCGCCCGTGAAGCACAACTTGCAGCGGTCTAAGCCCAGCGCATCACGGACCTTCTTCAAGACCAGATTATTAGCCAGCATGAAGCCCCACGGCACTCGATTCTCCCTGTAACCCAAAAAGATAAAGTCAAATTTACACCCGTTATATATGTTGAAGTTAAGATTTGTTAGGAATTAAAAACTGGGCCCACTGACTTTTCATCTAGCGCCATCATTAGGTCAATTTCAAATTGTCCAACACCACGACAGAAGCACGCAGAGCTAATGTCATTCCCATCAGCCTCAGCTGTACTTTGTGGTTACTGCTAATTAGCAAATGTTAACATGCTAACATGAATTCTAACAAAGCATCTTTGCTGCTGTCTCACCCGCTCATGACACTGTAGTTGTACTGCAGGCCGATGGACTTGGCCCAGTCACCCACTGCCCTCTTCATTGGGGATACCTTGGCCACCGTAGCTCTCATCTTCTCCTGCATCTTCTCCCACACACGAGGAACCCCCAGGAAACAAGTTGGACGAGCCTCTTTCAGTGTGTTTACTAAGGAGCCCTGGGAAAATTATTGGGGATTATAGTCAAAATAGGAGACCTTCATTATTAATTCTGTGTTTATACAACAGTAGGCATCCTTACCTTGAGGGCGTCTGGCTCTGCAAAGTAGGTGGTCATGGCAAAACGAACACCCAACCAAATGTCAACGAGCTGGGCTGCCACGTGGCTGAGCGGCAGGTAACTGACCAACACCTCCTCAGCGGGCTTAAAACTGAGCACGGAAGATGCCGTCTGGACTGTCCATGTCAGCTGCACATTAAAAAATGGGAGAGGAGTCAAAACAGAGTTTTTTATTCAAATATTTTTCTTTAATTTTCACAAAATAAGTCTGCGAAAAACAGGCTCTTATCGGTATCTTATAAAACGTAGCCAATAGTAGTATTGTTTAGCTGTCTGAGGTGTATCTTTACATCCACCAGCTAGCGTTTATGAGATGGCGGTGCAGTGGTTTTTCCATTTGAGGAGAATCCGTCGTCAAGCAAGCAATGTAGAGGAGGCAACAACTGCAGCTGGGTTAGCTGTGATCTTTAAGTCCTCGGGGACCGCCCCAAATATGGCAGTGAAAAGGTTGGGATCAATAACTTTATAGATTTTTATTTTATTTGAAAAAAAATCCTCTTGAGGGAGGCAGGAAAAAAGTGAGTTTTGTAATAAAAGTGCTACCTGCAAGATAGTATTTGATGCGTTAGCATAAATATATGTTGTAGCAGTTTCTGGAGTTCCTCAGGGCTCCATGTTGGGTCCTCTTCTTCTTTCCATTTACATAAACAAACACTTAATTGATGGTGTTAAAATGCTCCCAAAAGTCTGGTTTAGGAAAATGTCTGTTATTCCTACTATTAATCTAAATATCAATCAAGGCCTGCAGTAAAAAACACACCAACTGCCTTTTATTCAGCTGTGTTCATGTTTTTGTCGATTTTACTATTACTTTTAATTTAAACCTACCTCTGTCTAGCTTATTATGTATTATTTTTGTGTTTATATACATGTCACATGCTGTTTTCTACCTTATGTGACCATAATCACCATTTATTTATTACTTTATTTTACTTTAATCACAATCTCTTTCACATTCAAAAAGCCTAACATGTCTAAGTAAAGGTTTCAGTCAAGCAAAAATAGCAAACAAATGCCAGACATTATCTGGTTCCAGCTTCTCAAATGAAATAATTTGTTGCTTTTCTTTGTCATATATATCATCGCAAATTGAACGTCATTGTGTTTGGACTTTTGGTCGAACAAAACAAGACATTTGAAGATGTCATGTTGGGCTCCGGGAAGTTGTGATGTGCAGTTTTTCACAGATTGTTTTACTTTTTTAATAATCTAAATTATATTATATTAATCGATAATGAAAACAATCAATTCAGCCCTAACAAGGAATAACATATAAAAAGTTAAAACAATAAAAGCCACGAAAGGGAAAGTAATTTGTCTAGATAACTCACATTGTCATGGCTCAACATGACTCCTTTAGGGTTGCCAGTGGTTCCAGATGTGAAGATGAGAGCACAGCACTCGTTGACCCGAAGACTGTCAATCACAGCATCCAGCTGCTCGTCAGGTACGTCCTCTCCCTGCTTCATGAACTCTGCCCACTACACAAATTAAGAGATTATATAAAAAAAGTGTGTCTAAATCCAGACTGAACTGTACTGAACAACAGTACTGTACTGTAGTGCACTTTAACACGTTTGAGTTCAGTGTTTGCTGAGTGAACGTACTGTATACAGGAATGGTGCTTTCTGCTGCAGCTCGCCTTTATACTGGACAATGGCTTTCAGGTGAGGTAGTTGATCTTTAACCTGTTGGGAAAGACAAAATGAAACAAAGGCATGTGAGGACAGATTTTTTTTTTTAATCTTTGCAAATAGTCATTACAGGCGCTCTAATAAAACTCCTGACCTGCAGGATTTTGTCGAGCTGTTTCTGGTTCTCCACAACCATGATGTTGGCCTCACAGCTGGCAGCCACATAGCGACAAGCTTCGGGCGAGTTGGTGGTGTAAATTCCAGTTGCCAGACCCCTACGGCACAAATTTCCTTACATGATTCACTGTGTATTTTTTTTCATTTGCCAACAGTTTGTATCACAAATAATTTTTCAGAGACTGAAAATTACTTAAAAAATTACTGAAGTTAATATTCGATATATTCATTCATTATTCTTTTTTTTAAACCTTATAGTTTAACCAGGAAAACTCCTGGCCAAAATAGGCAGCATTGACAATGAGTGACAAACATAAGACAGATAACACAAGAATAATGTGACAATCAAACCATAAATAAAGATTTCATCCTCGAAACAACCTAAATGCAAACTTTCTCATTTTACAGCTAAACAGTACACTACAAGATGTTTCTAAAAACTCACGAGGAGAGAAATAGGCATTACAGTAACAGAATATTGACCGTTTGATCAGAGTTCGCGAGTTTCGAGAGCAGTGATTGACAGCTGCGTTAGAGACTCCTCGGCTGTAATTGGTTGTTTTCCTTCGGGCATGTTGAAATCTTGCAAATGCCATTCGGAGCACCGGAGGACACCGGAAGAGGAACATGTCTCATGCAAAACTGTCAGGATATAGTGACAGGTTTATAAAAATAACTAGGTTTAGGTTTATAAGGTTTATAATAAATATTTATCATATTTGCTCAAAGTTACCGACGGCAGCTTTAATGATTTTTATTTTATACTTTTACTGGATATCTCATCTACTGCAGGAATTAAAGTTACAAAATAACATGTTTTTGTATGTGAATCTGCGTGACTCAATACATTTAAGTCTTTGAATAGGTGCATTAACTACACAAGTTAAATGATATGCATTCATCTGAGGACAACGGCTGGATTCGAGCTTAACACGCACATTCAGCCTCCTGAGAATTTGAAACATGCGTGCGGGCGGGGACACAGAGATGAGTTTTGAGATAAGCATGGCCAGAGATAAAAGTGCAGCGTCAGGTGAAACAATGCTGAGGCATCTCTACGGGTCTACATGGAATTTAATCTCCCTCAGCTCAATTAAGTGTGATCTTACCCGGCAAAGATGCAGCCGACGTCTGAGATGAACCATTCGGGGGAGTTGAATCCCAGGATCCCCACGCCATGGAAACGCTCCAGCCCCAACTAAAAACAAGACAAGTTATTGTTGCATGTATCTTTAATGACACAGTAGCACAGTGCCTCCATTACTCTTGACCTACATGTAGTTTCAAAAGCCACTCCGCCTCATGAAACAGTAGACGTAACACAAGCTGTGAATTTCACACACCCAAGTGTTAATTTTCACACCACCGAGGACGCAGTGAGAGCAGGGAGGAAATACTGAGCTCCTGTTTACAAAACAGGTGCAAACAGGAGCTGAAGGTGTTGTGGAGCTTGTAATACCTGTAATATACTCCATGTGCAATGCACAAATGTAGGATATTACAGACAGTGCAGGCAGAAAGTAATATATACTGTAGTGGAGTGTTTCTTTGGAGTATGACTTGATGGCTTTAAGGGTGTTTGAGGGTGTTCATATTCATATTGGGTGCAGAATTTGTAGGGTGTTTTTATCCCTAGTCCTCCAGTTTTAGGAGAATAATGATTCTAAACATAAAAACACTGCAACCAAGACCTTTTTACTTCCCAATAGGTTATGTATTTGCTGCAGACTAAAAACCAAGTGAAGTGAAGATGGCTGCAGTAAAAGTCTGGGAGAGTATCAACGTTAAAGATAAGTCTGTCTTTGGGTCGTATTATCAAAAACGATGACCTTATGGCAACTTGTCCACTTAGATCCTTTTAAAGTTGTTATATAAGTAATATGCACATATGCATATGTACATAGGACTGGTAACACTTTATAAAAACCATCATTTATAAATGGTAAATTGATAGTTAATTAAACTTAGTTATTTTACTGTTAACAAACAACAAAATGTTAATTAAAAATGTTTACTAAATATTAGTAATGCTATAATTTATGTAATTTTAACAGTTTATTGTTGCACACTTAACACGTTATATACTACATATATATATATATATATATATATATATATAGTATCTGTTAATGATTAAGACATTATTTGTAAACCTTAAAGACATTGTCTGTAAAACATCTATAAATATTACATAGATAGATATTTGTAACACCTTTAATAATTGGATTGTAAACCGTCTATAAACATTATTTGGATAGCTATTATAAAGTTGCAACTCATGATTATAATACCTTGTTAAATGGTTAATAAATACTTTGTAAAGCGTCTATAAACATTATTTAGATAAATAGTTAATACTTTGTCAGTGGTTAATAATTGGTTTCTGGTCCATCTAGCTATGTAATGTTTATAGATGTTTTACAAACAATTTCTTAAAAGTTTACAAATCATTTAGTAATCACAAAAAAACACTTAATGGAGTATATAAAACGTTATAATGTGTGCAACAATAAACTGTTAATAAATACTTTGTAATCAGAATGTAATTGTTATCGTCTCTTATCAGCTATGATACAATATATAATCTATAAACTAATTATGTTATATTACACAAACTAATGATATAATAAGATACATTATAGCATTACTAATAGTTAGTAAATATTATTAATTATCATGTCATTGTTTGTTAACAGTAAAATAACTATCAAGTAAGTTTAATTAATTATCAATTTACTGTTTATAAATGATGGTTATTATAAATTTTTACCAGACAACTTAACACAGTTAATGTTTCATTCAAAAACCAATGTGCTGGACTAGAGAACCAAAAAAAAATGTGCCACTGCCAAAGTATTTCCTGATTGTACTGTAGTAACAGTATAGTTTTTTGTACAATATATGCAGAGCAAGTCAATTTGCAGAACAAACAAACCTTGAGGAAACTCTTAGCTGCGGCCCGGCACTGCTCATAGTACTGCCTCCACGTCAGGGTCACCCACCGGCCCCCTTCTTTGGAAGCCAAGGCTGGAAAATCCCCGTACGTCTCCACTGTGTCCTGGAACATCTGATGGACGGTCACGGGGGTCTCCGAGGCCGGACCCGAGCCCTCCATCCTCAGCTTGACCGCCTTGTCCTTGCTGGTGCACCATAGCTGGTCAGCTGGGGCCAGGCGTGCAGGAGGCAACAAGGGAACTGCCTTGGGCTCTTCTGTATTGGGACAACAAGGGCAGCTGTATTTACCCGCCATTAATGACAAGTCAAGTTCCCGCACCGCACCGAGACACAGCAAACGTTAGAAGGAGAGTCGGGTGTATTTGAGGACTGCAGACATCTCTGGAGGACGCTCTTGATGTGTCAATGCAACTGGATTTGCAGGTTGTACGGTGAACATGTGACGGCTATACTGACACCTGAGACAAACCAGGAATGTCATTACCTACCAATCAGGTTTGGTTAGAGGAAGTTGGTGAGGTGAACAATACTGCTTTGTAAGTTTTTTAGTTTGTTTGTGTAGCTATAAATCCCTCCTTTTGTTTACTTTTAATTTTTTTTTTTATTGTTCTTAAAGGGACTATTTGTAACTTTTTAAGCGTATAAATGTAGCGGGTCGGCACACATGCGCGTTCGCATATGCGCGCTCGCGTGTGGCCGGAGCCTCGTCTCCGCTGCCTGCTCTCCTTCACTCAGACAGCGCGCGCGTCCTCGCTGTCTCTCGCTACCTCTAGACGTGAACGCGCGCTCACTACACACTGCAGAGAGTTAGTTTAGCTCTGAGAATATCTAGTGAATGTAGAGTGGACGTTTGTGCAGAAATAAATGCTGCAGCTCCTCCAGACCAACAGAGGTTTTCCGTGTCTTGTGAAGTGATGGGGCTCCTCAACGAGTTACGTTATGGTCTCGTTACCGACCGGGTGCCGGTGTCTTCGGCTGTCGGCTGCCGGCTGCG